>VYWZ01001818.1:0-47424 GCA_008711595.1 Fusarium xyrophilum
GGTGTACGGGGTGATGGGGGAAAACTTCAGCATGGAAGCTCCCAGGGCTCCCAGGTCTGTCTGGTTGGGAGGCCCCTCTTTTTGGCCTTTGGCCTTGCATTGTCCCGCCCGCCGCAACCGCCACCCAACAGAGACTTGTTTTTGCCCCTGCTTACGAGTCTGGTGATCGCTGCCCGGCTGAGTCGGGGGAAGAGTGACCAAAAAAGTGACTGCCTACACCCTGGGTACTAAGTATTAAACTTCACCCCTTCCTGGATTATCTTTAAAACTCCCATCTGGAAAACCTGTCGTTTGTGAACTCTGGCACGACACCGCAGCGCCATTTCGCCGTCTTCTTTCCAACGTTTTTGTCTCGAATGCCATCCTCGACAGAACCAATACTTCCCAGGTCACATCTGGAAGCCCAGGACTTTACGCCACTTGTGGAGCTCTGGGCGCCTTCAGTGGAACAGCTCCCCACACCTTATCGGTCCCCTAGTCTTCGATAACAAGTACCAAAAAGTCGAGAGGGCATTTCCATCTCTTCCAGGACGGTATACTCAGAAACTACAAAAGAGGCGTCGAACTTGACCATTGCCGAGATGGGTCGCGAGAGTGGCATCTCGGCTACCAAGCCAGTTTTCCCTACTTTCTTACTGCCCAGCATAAAGCTTCCCTTCTCCCGATGCCACTCGGTCTCCTCGAGTTCAGCAGAATCTGCCGCATCTTCAGCGGTGACAACACCAGCGAGCTCGCCTCCGAACGAAGGAATTCTTGCAAAAGCGCCTAGGGGTCGATTATCTCGTACATCTCCGAATACGCTTCGTTGTTTAACATGCTCTGTCGATGTTGCTTTTGCTTCTCAGATCATATCTAAAGGCTTCACCGGTCGGTACGGTCGTGCGTTTCTCGTGGCCCCGCCTGCGCCTCCTGCAGCCCAGACATTGAGCAACATCCGAGTTGGTAAGAGTGAGAATCGCCAGCTTGTGACAGGATGGCATGTCGTTGCAGACATAAACTGCGGGTCATGCTCAACGAAACTTGGCTGGAAGTATGTGGACGCTAAAGAACAAGGCCAGAAGTACAAAGTTGGAAAATTCATCCTCGAGATGGAACGAGTGGTTACGTACCGGAGCTGGGAGGATGCAATTGACGAGGATGTTGCGGAGACTGCCACGCTAGGCAGGGATGGTGAGGAAGAGGATGTTGAATTTGATTCTGATGATGATGACGAATGTGAAGATATATTTGCAGGGACTTGGGACCCTGAGGTTGTAGAAGAGAGGCGAAGGAGAATGATGTCACGTCGAAGCCAAGTCGAGAGCGACGAGTAGTTATCGTTGCTGCGGTATTGCCTCGAGATCATGGACTGGGCTTGAGTTATGCATCGAATAGGCGTCACAGGATGAATATTGGGCTGCGATAGCGGGATTGGATAAATACCCCGAAGAGATGGACCGGCAGAAACACAAGAGCGCCAGCCAACGAAAGAGTTGACCTCCCCGTATTCTAGAGATTGTTTCAAATAGAGTCTGCGTTTCACTTGATCAAGAAATGACTGTCGTGGCGGCGTACAAGGCTTTTCTAGAACTGGTGTCTGGATCACTGTGTGATTGAGATTTGTTATGATGATGCTAGGGCAACTGACATGCCTCATCGTCAAACGCCAAAAATTGTCTTCAATTTTGTTCAATTTTATACTTAAAAGCTCACAACGAGGTGCTTTAGCACAATACAATGCAGTGTTTTTTCTTTAAAGGCAGCCAGCCGATAGATGCTGTGGATTGATAGGGCATCATGGCATATCAGCATAGTCCTGTGGGCAATTGGGGAAGCATATGAAATTTACGGAGTAGGTACTATGCCTAAGACAAGGAGGGTACAAGAGAAAGTCACATAATCCCAGCCCACTGGGCTCTTTACCTTCACCGGCAAGGTAGTTAGTTGACAACAAGATCATATCAAAGTCCAGCTCGACCTCAACTCCAGCATCATCTCACCTCGTCCATGTCCCATAATTGATTGACATCCATGGATTACACGACCCCACGCAACAGCGGAAAGGCTTCCAGCACTTCGGCAATCGTAAACCAAGGGCCCGGAGTTATGGAGACGTTAAAGCATATCTGGAAGAAGCGTGAAGGGTGCCCAAGAGACTTTAATCGAACAACTAACTAGGGTGCCTTACCTGTATGTGGTTTGTTTGCAGAGAGCCCTCCGTCGTAAGTCAACGGCATCCCGCGCGTGGGGCTTGTCCCTCTGAGTCGAGCAGCCCTCTTGGTTGTGCAATGGATGTCATCACAGTGGACAACCATGGCTAGCATGGTTGTATATACAGGCACGATAAAAAGAGCATCCAAGCCAATGGAGGGGTCGGGTGTGGGGGGCAGGAATTTCTAAACAGAGACGAGCCGCAAACCAACAAGGGGTCGACCGCTCTGCCGCTGCACCTCCAGGCACCTCGCCTCAGGTACAGCCATAGCCATTTGCATTGGATTGGATCCAACCCGTCCATCTCTCACCGAGTACCGTACAGTAATTCTGCATAGATCTCGCATTCAATTGCTTGAGGTGTGCTAACCCCCACGCTCCTTCACACCGCTCTATCATTCCTTATTGGACTTTTCTTCTCCCCTACCTTACCTTGGTTACTCCCAGCGTTGGGCAAGGTCAGAGAGGCTCGGTGAGCGAGATCGGCGTAAACCTTTGATCATAGTTGTTGCTGTTTTGTCCTTCTTGTTCATCTCCACTGTCTCCCATTTCTCGCCCGCCAAAAAGAAGAAGAAAAAAAGCAGAGTGGGAAGCTAAGAGAACCAACCACTTCGTCAATTGTCACTATCGTCACCCCAGGACTACAGGCTCCATTCCTCCACCCAAGCTCTCTCCTCTCTCTGCCTCCGCCACTTTTCTTTCTCCCTCCTCTCCACTTCTACCTTGTTCTCGTCTCCTTCTCTCTTATAAGGGCCCCCATATTCTGCCGTCATACTCGTTCTCATCCCTACGGATCCTTTACAACCTTACCTACTTACCTTTCATTGTTCTTATACCTACCTATTCGTGGCCTATCCTACGTCACGTCTCTGGTCCATCTCACTCGTTCTCGTTCTGTCCCGCTATCACCAGTCGAAGCCATTGGACATAGTCACAACTTTACCAGCTCATCTAAGTACTCACTCAGTTTACTAAACTTTAGCTCTATCATCACAACCCCGCTTTGCCTCCTGACAGTAAGTTGGTAACTCAACCACCATGGCCGCGTCCTCCGGTCACCAAGCTCGCGGTTCTGATGACCTGGGCGTCTTCGACGATGCCAAAAGCTACTATACTGAGGAACGACATATGAACCGCGCGGGACCCCGAACTCGCACCTACTCCCAGGTGAGTATCTGCCCACCCTCGTATTATGACGTAGACTGACTTTTCGACAACCAGAACAGTTTGATGCATCGTTTTGAAAGAGTCAATCTCCGAGAGCCTTTTCGACGCGGCAGCCATGGTTAGAACATCAATTTCGTATAGCCGAGTATTTCTACTAACTCTATGTTCGATAGATGAGAATTCGCAACAGAACCGCCGTTTCTTGATCCAAGTCGATTCAACACTGGAAAGTCTTTCATTACAAGAGGACACTGATGGAGACATGCAAATTACGATCGAAGATAATGGTCCCAAGGTCATTTCTCTGCGTACCGCCGCTTCGGCTGGCCATAATCGTTTCGACGTCCGCGGGACGTATATGTTGAGTAACCTCCTGCAAGAGTTGACCTTGGCAAAAGAGTACGGGCGGAAACAGATTGTTCTGGATGAGGCTCGTCTCAACGAAAACCCCGTCGATCGTCTGTCCCGCATGATTCGTGATCATTTCTGGGAGAACTTGACACGACGCATTGATGCATCGACCGTAGATATCGCCGCCCGAGACCCCAAGGATTGGACAGACGATCCCCGCCCTCGCATTTATATCCCATATCGATGCCCCAGACAATACGAGTTCTACAAGAGAGTTGCTGGAGAGAGGCCAGAAATGTGTCTGGACGTTCAGATGCTACCTGAGAAGATTACGCCTGATTTGGTTCGCGACATGAACGATGCACCTGGTCTTCTGGCTGTGGATGTTCAAGAAGTTCCAGAACCAGAACACCCTTCAGGATGGACTCTCAAGGGCGTGCCTTTCGTTGTCCCAGGTGGCCGTTTCAACGAACTTTACGGCTGGGACAGTTATATGGCATCTCTAGGTCTTCTTATCAACGATCGCGTCGACCTGGCCAAGTCGATGGTCATCAATTTCTGCTTCTGCATTGAGCACTACGGAAAGATACTGAACGCTACTCGATCCTACTACCTTTGTCGGTCACAGCCTCCTTTCTTGACTGACATGGCCCTTCGTGTTTATGAAAAGATCAAGCACGAGCCCGATGCCAAGGAATTCCTCCGACGATCTATTCTAGCCGCCATCAAGGAGTATCATAGTGTCTGGATGTCAGAGCCTCGACTAGACCCCAGCACAGGTCTCTCGAGATACCGACCCGAAGGTCGTGGAGTGCCTCCTGAGACGGAGGCCACTCATTTTGTGCATATTCTTGACCCTTATATTAAGAAGCACAAAATGACATCCGAACAATTCGTTCGAGCATACAACCACGGCGAGGTCGAGGAGCCTGAGCTTGATGAGTACTTCATGCACGACCGTGCCGTGAGAGAGTCGGGTCATGACACATCCTACCGCCTTGAGGGTGTTTGCGCAAACCTGGCGACCATTGATCTCAACTCTCTCCTGTTCAAGTATGAGACTGACATTGCACGAACTATTCGCAGTGTTTTCAATGACAGGCTTACAATGCCTGAGGAGTTTTGCGCCGGTACACCTTACCAGGCTGGTGAGGTTCTGTCGTCGGCTGCTTGGGACCGACGAGCTAAACGGCGCAAGCTCACGGTGGACAAGCTGATGTGGGACGAGAAGGAGGGCATGTTCTTTGACTACGATACCGCAAAGCGTGAACGCTGCACGTATGAGTCGTGCACAACTCTCTGGGCTCTGTGGGCAGGCATTGCAACTCCCAAGCAAGCGGCTGAAATGGTTCGCAAAGCTCTCCCCAAGTTCGAGGCTTACGGCGGCCTGGTATCAGGAACGGAGGAATCGCGTGGAGCGGTCGGCCTCGAACGGCCTAACAGACAATGGGATTACCCTTACGGCTGGCCTCCACAGCAAATGCTGGCCTGGACGGGTCTGATTCGTTATAGCTTCACGGAGGAAGCAGAGCGAATTGCCTACAAGTGGCTCTTCATGGTGACCAAGGCTTTTGTCGATTTCCACGGTGTCGTGGTCGAGAAGTACGATGTCACCCGGCCGGTCGATCCTCACCGAGTTGATGCGGAATACGGTAATCAGGGTCTTGGCTTCCGAGGCGTCAACAAGGAAGGGTACGTTGAACATCCACTTACCAAACTCAGAAACGGTTCACTGACGTTGGCTTAGATTCGCATGGGTCAACGCCAGTTACATTTACGGGCTTCAAATCATCAACGCGCACATGCGCAGGGCACTTGGAGCACTGACGCCGTATCAAACATTGATCAGGGCGATTGAGAAGAATGAGGAGAAGACGCTGGCTGGTCTGCTTGCTACATAGGGCAATGCTTTTGTAGACTAGGAAGCTCTTGGCAAAAGGAGAACGTTGTAGCTATCGATATCCACAGGATACCTTAAGAATGTTACAATACCTGTCTGCTTTGCTGGTTCCTGGGGTCCTTGAAAGCTGTCGATGGGAGAGTAATGCATGTTGGGCACAAAAGCTTCACAAGAATGATGAGAAAGACTGAACCTTTTGTCGTGTCTTTAGATTTTATGATGAAATAGATGAATAATCAGGAACACGATAAATAACCATCTATGGGCGGACGGCCTAATACAAAAATATAGCAATGACGAAGTGACGAAGAGGTCGGAAAAAGGATAAAGCCGTTGACCTCGGGTAGTAGCCGAAGCGGTTGATGGGGGCGTGTGAGGTGTCAGACTGTCAGTGGTGATGGTTTCCATGATGAGTCTCGGCAAGAAAAGAAAATGACCGATGTAACTAAGCTAAGGTGATTATTCGGGTTATCGAGGCGGCAGTGGATATTGAAATCCATTGATCGATATGAGTTTGAAGGGGCCGTCATGAGGACATTGATTGCCGAGCTCAGTGATGGACTTTCAGTGTTGGAGGGCACGGCTTCACATGCCAGAAACCTCCGCTGCTCCGGAGCTGGAGACGGACCTAAGATTCGGCCAAGTTCCGTCCTTCCGACCCAGGCGGGTATCCGCTGACGGAGGAAGGCCGAGAACTCACAGTGATTGATTATCTCTTCTTCTTCTTCTTCTTCTTCTTCTTCTTCTTCTTCTTCTTCTTCTTCTTCTTCTTCTTCTTCTTCTTCTTCTGAGACCAAGTCGCACGTCGTGAATTGGGGGCCCATCCATAATTACCTACCTACATATGCCACGAGTTGTTACCGTGTGTACCTTAGTGCATAGTGATAGAGAAACTTGGCGCCAGATGAGCGATGTTAGCGACGATACATATTCTCTACCGCATGCCTATGTACGAAAGAGTCGACAGGTATAGGCAGGCTGTACGGCTTTCGGCTTTCGGCCTCCTTGACCTGTGTGAGGGATCCCGGATGCTGAACATCGAGCCTTTGAGCCGAACATGAAGTACTGTACGCAAATTTATTAAGGATACGGAAAAAGAGCAAAGACGTCATGATACCAAGGCCGGGTCGGGTATGTCCATACAGAACTGTGCTAGGTTCTGCAGGGCCGCATGCACTCCCATGCATGGCCAGTTTAGTTCACCAGTTACCCATCACGATCATACTGCAAGTCTTGATTTGACGGGCTTCAATTTCCGTTTAGAGAACAAAACTCACCTCTAGAATCGATGCTTCTTTTGGCTGTTGTAACTTGCAGGTCACCTTTTGAGGCGTTCGGTGACTGTCCGGAGGTACGTACTCTCTGACCTCCACTATCAGCACTCTCGCCTTTTACATACTGGGGCTCGATTGCGGCTCGTGACGGCAGATAGGAGAGGCTGATCTGACACAAGCATCGATTAGACTGACTATAGCCGAGGTGAAAAACGTGCCTGGCTTGTGCTCGGTGGAAAGCCGAGCTAGAGTAGAAATGTAATTGCAGACGTTTAGATTTATTAGTGTTGATTTCAGAGCCCCAGCCTGATCAACGAGAGAGGCGCAGAGAGAGACATTCTCAAGTCATGACGATATGATTGACATGGCCAATTGGAACTGACGCGTTGTTTCCCTATGATATCGAAGAGCCCATTCAAGAAACAACATGTCTTTGCTTGATAGAAGGAATAGTATGTAGGGTACCTACCCAAGTAGAATAAAATGACACTCGTGACTCAAAAATGAAAGACCGAAGCGCAGTTCTTTCTCTCCAGCGCCTCATCCATCAACAGCGGGTCCGCCAAGTTCTGGACCCCCTTTGCTAGGCGTAACTCTCACCCCCCTAGCTTCGTTCATCAATCATCATAACCTACCAACTGCATCAAAGATTTGACTCCAAGTCGCTAGATCAACACCTGTGTGCTGAACCATTTCTCCACCAAAAAGTCCAGAAACGCTTGCGCCGGGTGCGGAGAGACAGCGAGACAATAACAATGGGGCATATCCCATATCCCATCCCATCCCATCCCATCCCATCCCATCCATCCATGGGGGCCGGGTCTTTGGGATATCGGGGGACGGGAGACCCAACAGTGAGTGACTCAAGAGTATCTCTAATTCCCGGTCGAAAAGATACTTATTATATGGTCGCCCTCCTTCTCCCCCTTCTTCCAATTCCTCAATCTATTCAACATTGTGCTCGTCTTTCCAACCTCACTCTACTGCTTAGTGTTGTGCCATCTAGTTACCTACTTCCTGAGACCTCACATTGTTCAGCACTCTCCCCCAAGAGGTTTCATACCTCTCACTCACACATTGATTACAATGGCGTCACAAAACATGGCAAACCCTTCTGTCAACCCTGATATTGAAGACGAGCTCTTCCAGAAGGAGGTTGAGGCTGTCAAGGCTTGGTGGTCCGACTCAAGATGGCGACACACAAAGCGCCCTTTCACCGCTGAGCAGATTGTCTCCAAACGCGGATATCTCCCTGTCGATTATGCCAGTAATGCCCAGGCGAAGAAGTTGTGGAAGATCCTTGAGCACCGTTTCGAGGTGAGTCTCTCCAATGATGAAGACATAAAGCGAGATACTGACGATTTTCCTCGCAGACTCGAGATGCCAGCTACACCTACGGCTGCTTAGAACCTACAATGGTCACCCAGATGGCCAAGTACCTCGACACCGTCTACGTTTCTGGCTGGCAATCGTCATCGACAGCCTCTGCCTCTGATGAACCTGGTCCCGATCTGGCTGACTATCCCTACGTGAGTTTGGAGGACATGAAGCATGTCTATATAAGCATTATCTAACACGGACTTAGACCACTGTTCCCAACAAGGTCGGCCATCTCTTCATGGCCCAACTTTTCCATGACCGCAAGCAGCGCCAAGAGCGTCTCAGCGTCCCCAAGGCGCAACGCGCCAACCTCTTGAACATCGACTATCTTCGCCCCATTGTTGCTGATGCTGATACTGGTCATGGTGGTCTAACCGCTGTCATGAAGCTCACCAAGCTCTTCATTGAGAAGGGTGCAGCTGGAATCCACATTGAGGATCAAGCCCCCGGCACAAAGAAGTGCGGCCACATGGCAGGCAAGGTTCTTGTCCCCATTCAGGAGCACATCAACCGCCTGGTTGCTATTCGTGCACAGGCTGACATTATGGGTGGGTTTTGACTTCCCCAGACTTCCCCAATCATCACATGCTGCTGGTGCTGTGGTAGCGGGACCAAAACTCCAGGAACACGACTGACATGTGAAAGGCTCCGATCTCCTCGCTATTGCGCGCACCGACGCCGAGGCCGCAACTCTACTCTCCACCAACATCGACCCCCGCGACCATACGTTCATCCTCGGCTCTACAAACCCTACTCTCAAGCCCCTTAACGATCTCATGATCGCCGCTGAGGGTGCTGGCAAGAGTGGCGTTGAGCTGCAGCGCATTGAAGATGAGTGGCTTGCCAAGGCCAACCTCAGCCGCTTCGACGACGCTGTGACTGCTGCCATTGATGCCGGCTCTTCTTCTGACAAGGCCAGCCTCAAGCGAGACTATCTTGCCAAAGCAAAAGGCAAGAGTAACCTCGAGGCGAGGGCTATCGCTCGCCAGGTCCTTGGCCATGACATCTTTTTCGACTGGGACGCCCCCCGTACTCGCGAGGGTTACTTCCGTCTCAAGGGTGGTTGCGACTGTGCTGTGAACCGAGCTATTGCTTATGCTCCTTATTGCGACGCTATTTGGATGGAGTCTAAGCTGCCCGACTATGCTCAGGCTAAAGAGTTTGCCGAAGGTGTCCATGCCGTCTGGCCCGAGAAAAAGTAAGTCTCTACTAAGCTACTGAAGCTCCGAATTTCACATTGACACTGGCATAACTAGGCTCGCCTATAACCTCTCTCCATCATTCAACTGGAAAACTGCCATGCCTCGTGATGAGCAGGAAACTTACATCCGCCGCCTGGCTAAGCTTGGCTACTGCTGGCAGTTCATAACCCTTGCAGGCCTGCACACAACAGCCCTGATCAGCGACCAGTTCGCCAAGGCATATAGCACTGTCGGTATGCGCGCTTACGGCGAGCTCGTTCAAGAACCTGAAATGGTGCAAAAAGTCGATGTTGTTAAGCACCAGAAGTGGAGTGGCGCAACCTACGTTGATGAATTGCAAAAGATGGTTACAGGTGGCATCAGCTCCACGGCTGCTATGGGCGCCGGTGTGACCGAGGATCAGTTCAAATAAATCACCGCTGGTAAGGGTGATGTGTATAGCAACTGAGCACATGAATGAATGAAGATCAACATGGGTTGAGAAATGACCGGAGGTTGTTGTCGGGGCGCAAAAAAAAAAAAAAAAAGAGCGGCAAATTCTTTGTCTTTGGGGCATTTGATATTGTTTTCCAATTTTTAATCGCTATATTACTTTACATACGGCAAGCATTTGCCTTGATATATACTACCATTTATGAAGCAACAAAACATCATGGAAAGAATTCAAGACCGTGATCATTCTCTACATATTGATTATAAGCAACTATCTGCACATCATTACACATGTGTGCTTGTGTTTGGTTCATCTACAGTACATCCTGTTATGCAGTATAGATATCCTGCGCCTGACCAACGACTCAGTCGTAACTATGAAAAAGAAGAGAAAACAATGAAAGCGGGAGGGAGGACTGGTTGGTCCAGAACTGTATCAGCATAATGTATGTATATAACCCAAACATCAAAGTTAAAACAATAACACGCTCGTTATCAAGCTGGAATGGAAAATCAGAAGCCGAGCAATGAGACTCATCATACTCTTGGTTGCCGTCTAATATCCATAGTGTTACATCACCAACATGTCCATTAGATTCGTTTCGTTTGGTACAGTAATGACTGCAAATCTGCTGGAACCCAGGCAGTAGATCACTTGCTATTTCATGAGCCGATTCGAATGTGTGTATTCATATAACCGTCTGGCAGGGTAAGAAGCAGAGCTAGTTTGCTCGCAGCCAAACGTATCGTGCCCATTGGTGTCAGTTTGGAATGTCAGTGCCCCTTTCAAAACGACGTTTCTCAATCAGCCTCGGCTAGTTGCATGATCAATTTGGCGGCCATGTCCAGGAAGGGAAAGGGACTGGTGACATCTTTTTCCTCGAGCAGTCGGCCATGGGCTGTCTCGTACCCAGAGCACTTGAAGTCGACCAAGTACACGCCATGTTCCATTTCGTAAATTTGTATGTCCATATGTAGCGCAACGAAAGGCTCTTTGGGGTGATGTAGACCCTCTGGTGTGCTCGGCGAGCTGGGAGCGCCGGGAACGCTGGTCGCCTTCTTCTTGATGGCTGGGAAGATGTCAGTTCTGATAATTCAAGTACAACAGATCTGGGAGCCGACCAGAAGTATCCCAGCGCACATTGATGTGCCAAGGATCTGCGGGAAGATTGTAACGTTTCTTAGGATCGATGCTTGAACTTGAGCCCCGGTCATTATCGTGAGAATCCGCAAAGCTACCTTCACCTGAAGCCTCAGCTCGCTCCTCCGCAGTTCTTGTTTCATAATCTTCATCGGGGATATATGTCGCGCCCAATTTATGAAGTGCCTTGTGGATGCACAGAAGGGCTTCCCATGGCGAGTTACGTGATCGGATGCCGAACTGCCAACGAACTGGCTTATTCTTTTTAGGGGGGTTAATAGGGGTCATCCCTTGAGGCCTTTCGTCCATTCGCAATTGGCTTCTCGAATGGGGCCGTAAACGGCGCGCTGTCTCTTCCTTTTCAGCATCTGTCCTGTTGCTGGGGGGTTCATCGTTGATGAGCACTTTAGGTGGTGAGTTTTCGACGCTACCAGCCTTCTCCCGCTCCATATAGTCCTTATGGTAAGCTGGTAAACTTGAAGGCAAGATACCGACCTTGCTCACGTACGGGCGTGGGGTGGTGGTAGCTTGAGAAGTCGTTGAGCGGGCAGAAGACATGCTTAGCATGGGGCTTGATCCCTCGGGCTCTGCTAGAAGGGCTTCAGGATTGTCTAAATCAGTTTCAATACGTCGAGAGATTAGTGATGAAAAGAGAGAGGAACTCACGGTTGACGTGCATCATCTTGTTTTCCCTTACGATCATGTAGGCGTCCTTGATTGCCGACGGTTCGGCAGCCTGCAGCGCCTCCTCTACATCACTCTTACCATAACCCATAGTCTTACTGATCTTTTCAGTGACCTCATTATGCAATCTCTCTTGAACCTTTTCTGAAGCATTAGGTGCGATGTCGTTCTTCTTGATGGCTTTGTTTGGATCAACACCAGTGTTGAAGAATTCTTCAACGGGAAGTTGAAGGTAAGCGGGCAGATCGGTGGTGAACCAGGGATCGGCTCGGATATCCTCAATTGTAGCACGATGCACGGGGTTCACCACCAGCATCTTCTTGATGAGGCTTGCAGCGCCAGTAGGCATCCATTGCGGTATGCTGTATGTGCCCTTTGCAATCTTGGCAAACAAACTGGGAATATGTTCATCGTCGAAGGGAAGTCGACCAACCAAAAGAACATAAAGAATAACACCGCAGCTCCACACATCGACTTCGGGACCA
Organism: Fusarium xyrophilum; assembly: GCA_008711595.1. NCBI lineage: Eukaryota > Fungi > Ascomycota > Sordariomycetes > Hypocreales > Nectriaceae > Fusarium > Fusarium xyrophilum. Next base: position 12,207 of record VYWZ01001818.1, read on the forward strand.
GCATACAACTTGCCACCAATGACTTCAGGAGCAGCATAATTGGGACTGCCACAGCTGGTCTTGAGAAAGTTACCGTCGGTCATAATATTGCTTAGGCCGAAATCTGCGATTTTGACGTTGAGGTTTTCGTCGAGTAGCAAGTTCTCGGGCTTTAAGTCACGGTGAACAATCTTGTGTCGATGACAATATTCGACGGCACAAAGCATTTGCTGAAAGAAACGGCGAGCTTCAGGTTCCTTCATGCGGCCATGTTGAACAATGTAGTCGAAGAGCTCGCCGCCAGCATATTCGAGGACCATGATGATTTCATTGGGTGTCTTGATAACGGTGAATCTAGAAAGTTGTTGTCAGCCACAGGGACACCACTGTATTTAGCCCAAGGTTTGGCGCGCAACGTACAGTTTGATGATATGAGGATGGCGCAAGAGTTGTAAGTATTCAATCTCACGCTCAACACGCCCAGCCATATCGCGGCTGATGAGCTTCTTTCTGGCGATGATTTTGAGGGCAACCTGCTGGCCGGTTCCATTGTGAACAGCGAGCTTGACCTTTCCAAAGGAGCCTTCGCCTAGAGTTCGCAGGACCTTGTAGGCGCCGATGCGCTGTTCCGTCTTGATCCTCTCCTTGAGCGTCGCATCGGCGGGGCGGGAACCGGGTGCAGAGGCATCACTAGAAGCGTGCTGCTGTTGCTGTGACTGTTGTTGCTGCTGTTGGGGGCGACGAACGTGGGAGGAGGATAGGGAGATGGTAAGCTCCTCGTCCTCGAAACCTCGGGGAGCCATGGCGATGTGATGCCCTGACCCAAGGTCAAGGCGGGCCAGGTCGAAAAGTGATCGGCCGGCGGGGTTTTCGGAGCTGCAGAGCTTTTGGTTCGGCTGTCAGGAACTGGGTGCGACAGTGGTACAGGTAGGTATTGCAGGGATAGTGGTATTGACGGAGCGAGCGCGGGTTGGTTTGATGGAGAAGAGAAGAGCGAGTGGAAATGGAGCGGCGAAATGGAGGAGGTAGGTGACCGGTTAGGTTATTCTAATCGCGTCTCGTAATGTTGTGCTAGGCAACTTGTTCGTTAGTGGTGTCGAAGTTGCAAAGCGCGACTGACGGGCTGGGCTGGGGTAGATTACCTCAAGGTACAGAGCAGTCGTCACTGTTGTGGAGGGATCAGGTCAGTGGAACCACCTCAGACATGGGCTAACTTAGTTAGTTCATGACTCTGTTATCAACGCTCTATGATAATAATGGTGATTTGGTATGATACCAGCCAGCATCTTGTAAGTTGGCTATGGATCGGATGCTATTAGTTGTAATAAGAACATGTAGCAGAATAGAGCTTGGTTATCTCACTTGGAGTGTATCATATATCTTCCTCGCTTTATGCTTTACCAGAGGGAAGGTGCCTTTCTCCCCACTTGTTACATCCATTCCTGTTGTCTGTCATGTCACCCAGAGAACAGTTAACAAAACTATTGGTGTCTTGCTGGTAGTCGTGTCAATCAGCCCATAGTCTATCTACTCCGTAGCCATTACACTGTCCTACAGGCTGCCAAGGTCAGAAATGTTGGTGCCCGTGCAAGCCCTGAATTATATGTATTCATATCTGTAACAATATTCTAGTTCATATAGTTAGTATAACATATACAAATCAAAATAAGGAACATGACGCAGTAAATAGAAGTAGCTAAAGGCCACCCCGGCAACCTGGACCAAACAACAACTAACACTTTATATGCTCATGGCGTTGAAATTCCCAACAAATCAGTTCTCCAAACTCTACCGACCGACATAGACTTGCGAGTTGTCGAATAAGAATCTGTTTCTGTAACCAAAAACATCTGATGTCGGACCACGACATCATGCCTAAGTATTTATTAACCCATTCGAGTTACCAGCCAACAGTCCTCCATGCAAACTTGTCATGCACTGGGCCTTGTCTGCATATGCAAGCATGGTTCTGGTCTCAAGATGTATTTACAGTATTGTTACACTCATGCCTACCTACAGTCATGATACATAGGTCATTCTCTTCCAGTTTTCAGAACTCCTTATCGCAGTTGGCTCCCTCAGTCGAATTTTTCTTTGTTCGACAAGGCTATGAATATTCTTCTTTCCACTAACTTGTTGAATTTTGTTTGGCTTCTTCTTGCTTTAGTCTCTCTACCAACTTTGTTCGTAAGAATGGGCTGAGTCCCAGGCTTGGAAAATTGTTAGCGACTTGACGTGCCTGTATTCGTGTCTTCCGGACTTACATTCCCTCGTTCGTCAGAATACGGTACGTTCCACTTGGCTGTACTTTGCCGATGATGGTGCCATTACCGTCCACCTCAACACTTCCCAGGATATCCTCAGGCCATGCAATGCGTCCAAAGTCGGGGGGATTCCTTCGGTCACTGAGGTGCACATATCCTCCTCTTCCACCACCACCAGCTCCTCCCTGAGCACTGGCACCTCCTGCACCGTCGCCTCCAGCTCCCCCTCCAGCTCCCTGCCTGCGAGATTCGCCTCTATTGGGTCGTTTTTGTGAGAAAAAAGCACCGCCTGAGCCGAGATTGAAGCCTCCCGGACTGGCAAATGCGCGTGCTTGATTCACAAGATCCTCATCTTGGTGGCCGTACTCGGTTATCACCTCGTTGAGAATCCTAACGAAGTCCTTATTTTCAGTGAAAGACTGAGGAGTGGGAGGGAGCTCGCTAGTGGTCCCAATTGCTAGGCGCTCATCCGGCGGTTCTGTCTCGAGATAGCTCAAGTAGTTTGTGAACGGAGATTTGGGATTCTTCACAACTTTCTGCAACATGGTCAGCGTGTTGTTGAAGTGGTACTGGCTTGGGTGTTGAACACAAACAATTTTAGGGTTGCTAGAAAGACTGGATATGGCTCTAATAGGTACAGCCATATGCCGAGCAGTATATCGAAATGTTGAAGCTATCATTTTGCTGCTATTTTGGAATTCAAATCGATTTTATTACTGTGTCCGGTTCAGTGAAGCTATCATTGCGTTGACTCGACCTTGATCGTGAATGGGGCCATTCGCGGGACCCTATTGAAACGTGATAAATGCCTATTGAAGGTATATGTATCAAACGAGTCGATCAAACGCGTCAACGCGGTCGGCGCGAACCCTTCAAGACGACCTGCGCAGCCAGGCACAACGTACCAAGGTAGATAGATACCCAGGCAAATCAACCAGAGCACCATATACGAAATTCAATTAGCAAGCAACGTCGATTTCATATACAGAGAGTTGGATCCTTTTTTATTCTTATTTTCAGTTTCTTTCTTTCTCTGCCATGCCAAGCTAGTGGTACAGATCATGGATAAAACACCAGCTCCTATATTCCGAAAACAACGAGGGGCGGTCCCTCCGTCGTCCGCGATACCATCTTCATCTCCCGCCTTCGGTACCCCAATCCATCCACTGAAGCCATTTGCCGTCAATGCCCCCAAGGCTGCAATATTACCGATCATACTCCCCCCTCCGACACTTCGACCGCTCGCTTTCCGTACATTTACGAAAAAACATTCTTTGACCCTGACATCCTCTGCCCTTCAAGAACTGGCTTCCTTCATTGGAAGGCATTGTGGTTCAGGATGGCGTGGAGAAGGTTTGGCCGAACGGGTTCTGGAAGAGATTGCCAGAAGCTGGAAAAACCGCAATGGGGGCGTCATTGTCGAGGGCTCGAGTAAAGAGCTTCAGGAAATTCTCAAGACCCTCGAGGGTAACATGAGTGGCGGCAGAATCGCTGGCCCAACAAGAGGACTGCCACGTGGGGATAGTATGCTGGATCTCAAAGATAGCGAGACCTTGAACACACGGTTAGGACTAAGGCCGGCAGAAATCAGGAGAGAGGATAGCAACACAAGCTTTGGCATGTCGGGACTTGGTATGGATGAAGAGCAAGAAGAAAGCGAGACGAGCGATCCTCGGGCATGGCTCAAAGTCATAAGCGCATACGACCAACCCAGATTCATATACAACGTTGGCAAAAAGCACTTTGAAAAGTCAGTATAGTCGGTCTATCCGGTGGATCAACTAAAGTTGCGACTAACATTTCCCAGGGATACTGCAACGCCTTCACTACTACCATCGGCATCACACAAAACGACGGTTTTCCGAAATCGATACAATGTAATTCTCCAGCGTCTTCTCCGAAACGAGACCTTCCAGTCCTCCGCAGTCTCCTCCTCTCGAAAACAAAGCCTGAGTCGTTCCCTATCCAACCAGCATTCACTTAAACTCACCCCAATCGCGAACCTCCTTGGTCGCCATGGCAGCAGCCATATGCTACTAGGGCTCCTGGTTGTCCTTCCTACCGGCGATCTTGCCATCAGCGACCTAACTGGCACTATTGCTTTGGACTTATCCCCGGCGGTAGCTATCCCGGATGATTCAGCATGGTTTTGTCCTGGCATGATCGTGCTGGTTGACGGTGTCTATGAAGAAGAAGACGAATCTGTGGGCATGGGTCTGAGCGGCAGTAGCGGCGTTGGAGGTACACTGGGCGGCCGTTTCCAAGGCTTTTTTATAGGTCAGCCCCCATGTGAACGTCGTCAAGCGACTCTGGGCATTAGCGGACCCGGTGGAGGCCAGGAACAGACCATCGGAGGGGGCTTTGGCTGGATCGATTTCCTGGGTGTAGGCAGCGAGCGTGCCGTGGGTACCAAGATGCGCAGGCTCGAAAGGCGCCTTCTACGCAGCGGAGCAGAGGATGATACTGCACCATCGCGTGGGCGCGTCGTTGTTATTGGCGAGCTGAACCTCGATCAACCACGAACTCTCCAAGCATTACGCAAGATCCTCTCAGGATATGCCTCAGAACCTGAGGGTTCAACGCCTCTAGCATTCGTGCTGATGGGTAACTTTGCTCAGTACGCTGTTTTGGCACGGGGAGGCAGTGGCGGAAGTATTGAATACAAAGAATACTTTGATGCCCTGGCTTCAACCCTGGGAGACTTTCCAACCCTGCTCCAATCGTCCACCTTCGTCTTTGTTCCCGGAGACAACGACGCCTGGGTCTCGTCCTTTACAGCTGGCGCCTCTGTTCCTTTGCCTCGGAAGCAAGTACCAGACATGTTCACGTCGAGAATACGTCGAGCCTTTGCGACAGCCAATGCGGAGGCGGGAGGGAAGTCAAATGGCACTGTTGTATGGACCTCGAACCCGAGCCGAATCAGTTTATTCGGCCCCAACCACGAACTTGTCGTCTTTAGAGATGATGTATCTGCTCGTTTTCGTCGAGCCTCTGTCCGTTTAAAACACAAGACTACGGATGCCAGTGGAGAACAGGCCCCAGGTTCAAATGCTGCCCCTCCCGAAGATGTTCAGCCGATGGATATCGATTCTGCTCATCATGATAATCCTACCGCCACTGCTACCGCCTCGCCCGTCACACCTCTTATTCCTCACGACGTTCATGCCGCCCAGAAACTTGTCAAGACTATTCTTGATCAAGGCTATCTCGCACCATTCCGCCAGTCTATTCGCCCCGTTCACTGGGACTACTCCTCAGCATTGCATCTGTACCCACTACCCACAGCCATGGTCTTGCTCGACACAACAGCCCCGCCGTTTTGCGTCACATACGAGGGGTGTCATGTAATGAACCCAGGCAGTGTGCTCGCAGCAGGACGCAAGGGAATTGCTCGATGGGTCCAGTATGATGTCGGTCGCTCGGGCAGGTTAAGGGAATGTACAGTTTGAATTAGACGTCCAGATCTAACCAAATATCAATTAGTTGCTGCTATCGATGGCTCATGACGTCAGGGGATTAAGGGGCATAGAGGGTAATGATGGGTTTGATGGACAACCTACACGAACATAGGTAGCTTTCGATAATCACGAAGAGCAGTAATATTTAAACCTCACATCATGAAATGCTAGTTTTTATTTACCTATGCACAAGAATACACAGGGCACTGAAAACGCACCAACTCACCACGCGATGAACATAGAAGTCTGGTATCAATAATAGCTAAGTATGCAAAAGCCCATTTACCTCCTGTTTAACAAGCCTTCCTCCTCTACTGTAGCAGCAGAGCTTCCTCGTGTAACACTCCATACAGGGCTTCAATCTCGGCCCTCACCTTGTTTAATTCAGCTGCCACTTGTAGCGTAACGAGTGTGTATGCGTACAGCAAAGCATAATCACTCTCTTGGACAACCAGAGGGGATTCGTTGCCCAACAGATCCGTACTCATGTGCTCCTTACGGAATTGGTAGATTTTCCCCAAGAGTCGGTCCTTGTTGTTCTCAACCGTAGGGATGGCATCAGTCAAGGGGTATTCTAGCATAAGGCACGAAGCGATAACTTGAAAGACGTGACATATGCGCTGGCAAAGGAGAGCTCTCTCAGTGCTTGTGTACTCTAACAATGCCCGCTCGCCTTCTGTCAATTGATTGCGTTTTGATGTGATGAGACGCATCGCATAGAAACCATTAAGCATGTTTTTGGTGGAACGCATAATGCGCCCATATGCTGCGTCTGGGAATGGACCGCGAAGCTCAAATTCAGACTTGGCAGCCGTTCGCAAGCTCGCAAGTTTGAAGGCTGTCATAGAGTTAGCGTGAAGAAAGACGTAGCAGTGAGTGCCTACCATATCGTTGAAGAGCCGCCTGTTCGCCCTCGCGCATGTAGTCAAGCGTGTTATTATGTGTGCTATCCTTAGTGAGCGACACAGTAAGAGGACCACGCTTCCATATGAGACCCATCTGGAGATACAAGACAGAAAGTCCTTCACGAAACTTCTTTCGACCAGAAATCGGCCAGAGAACTCGGCAAACAACAATACCCCATAGGATGCCTAAAGTGACTGCAACAACTCGATGCCAGGCAATGTCCAAAATCAGGGGGTTGGACCCTCCCTCGTCATCGTCGTCATCGTCAACATCTTGCGAGATGCTGTAGGCGTAAAGGGTGCTCACGTTGTATGCTAACAAAGCAATTCTACCTAACGGAGCCTTTTTGATGACCAGAATCACGTAGAAGTTGAACAAAGCTACAAGGCCACCCAAAAACACCAGGGCAATGCCATTGCCTTGGCTGACAGTCCAGCAGACCACAGCAAAGGCTGCACCAATGAGGGTACCCTTGAATCTGGCAGTTCCAGTCGTATTCGCTGAGCCAGTTGTCATGGCCGCCACGATCATGAAGGAAAGGAGACCCCATTCACCTCTCCATGTCTGGTAAATAGGTCTTGTGCTTGGTATGAAAGCAAGCATGGCCCAGAGAAGAGCACCAATGCCAACTTTGATACCAAAAAGTATATCCTCCCTCACAATGAATCGGGAAATCTTGAGCATTTCCTGAGCGACTCTTCTTTTGACTCTGCTGGATTGTGGGGCAGCATCCCAGTTGAAGGTATCTCGCCGTGCGATCATTGTATCTGGAATACCTTTGGGCATTTGAGATTTCCGCAATCTCGGCACAGGTGGTTTTTGTATCAAGCTCTCACGTTCCGGATCTTCAAACCTGTCTTTGTCTGAAGGTCCAGTCCGGCTGAAGTACCTCCAAAATTTGAGCCAACTCCATGAGCGCGGCGCCGTCTCAGTCGAATACCTGATGTCCTCTAGTACATCCAAATATGCATCAGTCTCTTCAGCTACAGCTTGTAAACTGAAGGAGAAATGCCCGCAGGCTGCAGCAACTTCTTCTATATCCGCTTGGATCTTTTCAGATCTAGCACGTCCGATCTGAATAGTACGGTAAAGGTCCTGTAACGACTCTGACCTTGCATTATTGTAAAGATTCAGAGCATCGCGAAGGCTCTCCCTCAATCGTTCGTTCACCGCGATATCTTTGTTCGGATCTTGTCCAAATGCAGGCTCACGCAGGATTTCCGATAGCGTATGAGCCAGCGACTTGGTTGACGGGCCAAGCATATTGATGAAGAGGGCAAAGATGTCAGAAGGCTCCTGGAAAGCGGGGGCTGCGTCTAGAGCGGTATCCGATTTGTTTCTCGCCGCCAGCCGTTCTTCCTCGCTTTCCCCAGATTCATCGATATCAGACAATGTTTGACCCCCACCATCAATATATGCAGAAATGGCTCGATTAATTGTGGATGTTATCCCCGTAGGCTTCGGTGAAGGGAAGGTATCTTCCAGATTGGGAACCTCCCTGAGTAAAGCGAATTGGTTTTCGAGTGCACTTCGCAGTCCTCCTATGGCTTGGGAGAGTGCCTCCACCGATCTTGAAAGACGTTTATCAAGCGGATAAGAGGTTTCTCGGCCCAGGAAGAAGTACTCAAATTTAGCTTCTCGGAGTGTTGAGTTCATCGTTGTGTATGCGCTGTTGTACCGGGCAGAGACTCGGCCATACTCGCTTGTCCAGAGTTCATCTTCCGTTCCACTGAGAAATCCTTTTGTGATGGATGATAATTTGTCGCCCAGAGAGCTAGTGGCGGTCATGATGGACCTACGAAGCACACGCCTCGCCGAGGTTCTCCAGACTAATACATTGACTGTTAAAGTGCAGGTGATGCCAACAAGAAGCAATTTCAAGACTTGGACGATCTTGTCGTCGTCAAAGTAGCCTCCCTGTACGCCCTCCTCTTTGGTGATTACGGAGATGATTGCGATCGATGCCAAGGTTGAGCCGACGTTAACAAGGGGGCTGTTGAGTCTCTGTTTGACCCAACCCACAAAGCCCAGTCCTCCTCCGATGCAGATAATGAGGATCAACACGTGAGCAGCGGCAGTCAAGCCGAGTTGAGATCTCATGGCAATTGCAATTCCCATCGACAACATCGATATGACCTCCGCGTAAAACACAGCAACGACGGCTATAACAGTTGCCTCAAGCATAGAGCCAACGGTTCGTGCTGGGTGAAAGTAAACGGTAATGGTAGCAGAGACATGCTTTCCATCTCTGTTGCCAAGAAAGGCTGTCAAGGGTGGGAAAAAAGTACCTGTACTACCAAGTACGTAGGCAAGTGTACACTTGAGAACTCCATGGCCTTCTTCAGTATGTAGCCACAGCCATATCAAAATGAACGCAGTCTTGACGTTATGTGCGACAATGTGGACACGGTCACCAAAGGACTCAGCGGCTTCAAAGGATTGGTAATTCGGTTTCTTGTCGATATCGTCTGCAACTACTGCGTTGGTAGATGTACTTAACGAGAATTCTGACCTCGATCGTTCGCCGGTCCTGGGAATGATGAAGGTTCCGTTCTTCAATTTCTGCCCGAGCATCAGATATCTACCCCCATTCTCGCCGTCTTGCATGCAGAAAATTATGGAGCGAGTGATTTCGTACCGTTCGCTGGGAAGGCCGCTGTTTAGGCGGCCATGCCAGGTTGGATGAAGCTGTGGCGGAGCTCATGGTCAATTGTTTTGATGGTACTCGTGTCTGGAGTGGAGAGACGATTGCGAGGCGGGCTTCATTATCCTAGTCTTAGAGCTCCATAAGAACAGGGGCCCTGATCTCCAAAAGTCAGCCTTTTGAGAGGAATAGGCTGATATGGTGGTGATTTGTGATGCTTCTCCTCCTAGGTGTATAAGTCAGAAAGGTCAGGGACAGGTGTTGTAGGTGTAAAATCGAATATAAGGGAAAGCAATGCAGCTTGGATAACCCTGAGCAGCTAGTGTGGGGCTTCGATCAGCTATCGAGATGACCTGTTAAACCCACAACAGCCTGATTAGCAACGCAATTGCACCTTTCAAGCTGCAAAACCAGAAGTAGCTAGGTCACCTGACCGGCCACTTCTCAATTAGGCATAGTGCAACGCAAAACCCATTTTTACCGCGTAAGCTAGCTAGACAGTCAATGAATAAGCACAATTCGGTTCAACAAGATGTAGTCTCGGATCAAGAACTCGATGGCTTCAGTGAAATTAATTGGTAGGATATCAGTGGCGCTAAAATGACATAGCGCTGTAACCTTAATGGATAATGCTCCCGGGACTAGCCGCACAAATATTATCCTCACTTCCGAGTCGAGAGGCTCACGTCAAGGGTCCAAGACCTTGGGTATGCCACTGTGCCGAGTTCCGTACTTGATGCTTCTTTGTTATGTATCTTTGTGGCTGATGGCACCTGTCACCTCGAGATGGCTTCAGTTTGGCCTGAAGGCTTTACTAGCGAGCAACATGTCCTCGCGCCATAGAGCCCTTCGTCATTAGTTAAACCTAACTCCGGTCAGACCTATGTTCAGTTCAGCTTGTAAGCAATATTGTTGATTTATTCTTGTTGAACAACTCCAGTCTCCATTGCTTATCGCTAATTTATGGACCCGACAGTGGGCACCATATTATGGACTTCCCGGAGTTCCGTATGGATTTGTAATACAGCTCCCATCCGAGCGCTTAAAAAACAGGTCTGGGGAATACTCTCCGCCCTATGCAAATTAAATTCCTATGGGTACCCATAGGCAGCTACGGGTACCCAGGCGTCTTAGTCAATTAGGTCTTATCATTAGAATTTAAAGTTCAAATTAGCCAAGCAGAAGGCTCAATTTAAAGGATCTGATTGATCTATTTCTTGGGTACCCATGGGAATTCAATTTACATAGGGTGGAGAGTATTCCCCAGACCTGTTCACAGTCGCTGAATTCACAAAGGTCCCGCTGGACCCGAGTGTTTTGCTTCCTCCCGGGTTCCCAGTTAGGAGACGTTCCAAGACCTTACAGGGGTCTAGTACGAGTCTGCATACATTAACAGCCCAATCCTCTAATAAGATCAGTTACCAAGGGTCATCGTAATCAAACAGCTAAAATTACCGGCCGCTGATGCAACATTGAGTGTAAGTGAATAGAGCCCCTTGGGGGTGAGAGAATAAAGGGATCGCCCACTTTGTAGGACAACAGGCTCTCATGAGAGACTGTCTCTCATACTCACTACCATCAATAGAGCTCAGTAGACTTGCAGTCCAAATAAGATCCGACAACGTAGTATGTGAAGCGGCGTTGGAAGATGTGATACGTTCGAATAGATAGATTTGGTAAGCATACCAACGAAAGCAGTTGTGTCTGGGCTTGGAGTTCCCTATTTTCAAGTTCTTCATCGACATATGAAAAGGGGACACTAACAAGCCGTCCCTTGATTAGTCCGCCAAGCCAAAAGTTCCGAACCTTCCTGCTTTTGGTCTAGCACTATAGGCATACTGCCTATCTAAATCTCTTGATACTCTTAGCCAGACCTCTCAGGCATTAAGGTTTGGGAGTCCTCGTAGAGATGGGCCAAGTTATTTCATCTACCGGTGTTTTTTTTTTTGTCATCGCTAGCAGACTCTACAGCATATATACTCCTATTCATCTCTTGATATCAAGTCCAAAAACCATTCTTCTTTCTTTCACTCAGCAGCCTCTTTATCTCGCAAGTACACAACACTCTTTCACCTCTCAACTCCCCTCAAGCAACATGAGGTTCTCTATCATCACATTATTCTTCGTCACCCTCGTTACTGCAGCTCCTGTAGCTGACCAGAGCGGTTACATCTCATATGGTGCTCTCGACCGGGACGAGATCCCTTGCACAGTCAAGGGCGGCTCGGCTGCGAACTGCCGTCCTGGCGCTGAAGCCAACCCCTGGAACCGGGGCTGCAGCGCTATTACACAATGCCGCGATGGTAACGGTAACAAAGTAAGTTGACAGACTGAACTCCTCATGCAAAACGTGATTTAACTATTTATTCAGTGAGGAGGAGTCCATCACGTTCGGTCATTGGAATGGTTTGGGCGGATGGTCATATAGAAACTGCAAGTTGTGATAGAACCTAGGTTTTTCGTTCGACCGACTCATAACCCGGATGAGTTTTCCTAGTATATAATCCCCTTCGATTCTCATTTATTATCAGTATAAGACTATTCATTTAATTCTATCTATGAGACTTTCCTCCACTTTCCTCCACTGTTAGGGGACGGCCTACCGAAATTCTCTATTCTGATATCCCACCTGTACTTGGTATAGCCACCCAGGGCCACAAGCTTACTGTTTCCATGCTATGCTGGGTCTCTTATTGTTATTACTGGCTGTCTGTCTTTCAGCAGGATTGTTTCTTTCCAGCAGACCAGGAAACACATGTCAGTCTTATTAAGATTATTTGTAGTTGAGACTCATGGATCAGAGCTTAAAGTAGCACAGAGAACTCAGTATGGCAGGAGATCGTGATCCAGCGGCTTGACTGGGTTAGAACGTGGATAAATCCTCCATCACTCCGCGAAGTTCCAGGTAGCAAGCATATCGTGACAAAATGTGGTTTCTTCAGCAGAACACTTGTCTAATAGCGAATTTAGTTACATCTTAGAATTCAGACATAAAAGTCAACTTGAGATGCAAGGCTTACTGAATACTATGCAAGTTGTTGCTAAAGTTGGTAATCTCAGCCTGATTTGTTGACACATTTATTGTTCACCACTAAGATACTAACGGGGAACAGGAAGTTAATTATGAGCTTTTAATTATGAGCTGACAATATGAGCATTATGGGATCTATGACCATAAAAACGACGTTGAAAGACGGATGTGATGTATGACTCCAGGGTAGCTGTGATATGCCTTATAACAACTATCGACTGTTTGGGTAGGATTGGGAGAGATAACGACAGCCTTATCTTGGCAGATGGCCGGTGTGAGATCGGGGAGAGATTGGAACATTGTGCTGATTGGACTCAGCCGATTGGTAGATTGTGATCCTCACTCCTGAATTCGCGGTGTTCCGCCCCACTTAAGTAAAATAAGAAGTACGTCAGCAAATCCATCATCCCAAAGTCAAAATGCGCGCCGTTTCCCTTTCCCGGCGCCGGATTGAATTTTCGCAATTTGTTGACTCCTTATTTTACGTGTTTTGATGATTCTACTGCTTGAGCTGCGTGAAGCAAGCCGGGCAAACCCTCACAAGTATGGCGTCTGTACATATCGTCTGTCTTTACATCATTGCTTCTTTCACTGTTGGCGTCTTATCAGCGACTTCTCATGAATCTGATGTGATCATCTATGGCAACACGGTTGCCGCGCTGGCAGCTGCCCTTCAAACGGTTCGTATGAACAGAACCGCCGCTCTAGTCTTTCCGACATCACGAATCGGCGGTCTTACTACTTCGGGATTGGGCTGGACGGACTCAAAGGATGGAAACACCATTGGTGGAATTGCTAGGGAGTTTTACGGAAAAGTGTACGACTATTACGACAACGACGATGCCTGGACGCGTGAGACACGAGACGACTATCTCGCGAAGCATATCGAGGCGCAGCCTGGACCGGCCATTGGCGACAAGGTTCAGTGGACGTTTGAGCCCAAAGTTGCAGAGGAGATCTTGGAGAGATGGATCAAGGATGAGGGAATTCCTGTCTTTCGAAACGAGTCCATCCTTCGTACTAGCAGCGGCGTGAAGAAGGATGGAACTGTCATCAAATCTTTCCGAACGCGGTCCGGGTCGACTTTCTCTGGAAAGATGTTCATCGATGCTGGCTACGAAGGCGACCTCATGGAGACAGCAGGCATATCATATCGCGTTGGGCGCGAAGACAAGCAGGAGTTTGATGAGTCCGCCGCTGGCGTTCACTTCAACGAGCCCAGACGACTGGCTGCTATTGACCCCTACAACGACCCTGATGATCCTGATAGCGGTCTGCTCCCTGGAGTTGGTCGCGTGATCACCAAGTTCGCAGCTTTAGAGTCGCGTGGCAAGAAAGATCATCGTCTCCAAGCCTTCAACTATCGACTGTCTTTAACGAGAGAGGATGACAACAAGGTGGAGTTCTTCAAACCCGATGGCTACAATGAATCTCACTACAAGATCTTGATCAGATATATCAAGACTGGTTATCTAGGCCCATTCTTCACGACACAACTCATGCCGAACCTTAAGACCGACACCAACGCGGCTGGCCAGATCAGCACTGACCTGATAGGCGGAAGTTACAACAAGACGTCCAACTATGCTGAGTATTCGTACGAGGAGCGGGAGGCAGCAGCGAAAAGGCACAAGATCTGGGCGCAAGGACTTCTCTGGACACTGGCGAATCACAAAGATGTACCGGAATTTATTCGCAAAAACACCAGTGCCTGGGGCTACGCGAAGGATGAGTGGACCGACAACGGAAACTGGCCATACGAGATATATATTCGCGAGGCTCGACGGATGGACGGCGAGTATACGATGACACAAGCCGACATTCAGCACCCGAAGCCGTACGACAACGACACTGTCGTTGCAGTTGGGTACTACACCCTTGACGTCCATCAAGTCGAACGTGTCGTTATCAACGATCGAATACATGACGAGGGTCTGATTCACGTTCCCAATTCTAGGCCTTTCAGCGTCCCTTACGGATCCATCGTTCCCAAAAAGGAGGACGCTACCAACTTTGTCAACCCCGTGACAATGAGCGCCACGCATATTGCTCTGTCTGCAATCCGCATGGAACCTGTCTATATGATCATGGGACAGAGTGCGGGAGCAGCGGCTGTTCTGGCCATTGAGGATAATGTCGCTGTGCAGGATGTTGATCGAAATAAGCTGAAAGTAAGGTTAAAGAATCATGCACAGGTCTTGGAGTCCTTTTCTACAACATTGAAGCCAAGTCAGCATTTGCTTCTCGCTGGCTTCATTTCTTATCTTTCTTATAATATATTATAGATACATAGCAATAGAGGCGTATAGAATGAATGGGTTTAATGTTTTATCGCAATCACTTCGCCCAACATAGTCTTGCAATCAATCGAGCACTAAGTTGAGTTACCTTATGGACACTCATATGATCATTGAAGAGTTTATGGCAGCCTTATGTACTACTCACACTACCGTGGAGTATCACAAGTCCTCGCCTATTGGAGACTTTGCTTAATACACAGTTGTAGCTGATATTAGCAGCACTTAGGAACACCGTGAACGCCTGTGGATAAAAGCTGATATTAGGAGGAAAAAAAAAAAAAGCTCTCATTCATCACCTGTGTTCGCAGCCTAAAGCTTAACCTTATAGGCGGCAGACAAGTTACATAACACTTCGGGAAGCAGTAAAGAAGCTAGGTCAGAGATAGACCATTAAATCTATACAGCACCAATCTTATTAATGCTACACAACTATGAAGAGCCGTTCGCTCTGACCAAGAGATTTGTCCTTGTCGATGCTTTATACAGCTTCCCAAAACCTTGGTTTGCCAGGAAGTCATCCTTATGGCTTCATGTATATTGCTGGTATATCATGAGTCTTAGTGATCGATAATGCGACCTTCTAGGAGCTTCTTTGGCCGTTGAACTGTTTTCGGTCTTTCCACTCACTCCGTCGATACGAATATTTCTCGAAACTTTCTGGGAAATCAACCAACTTGGGGCATGAGTCCAAGAAGCCATCAGTAAGTTGAGGCGGTATCTCATCAGGCAACTTTATGTTCAAAGACATGAGACCCTTTGCCATCTTGCAGCACCAGATGACGAGCTTATCCACACCAGGGGTTCCAGGGGATATGCTGATACGCCGAAGGGTAGATGAATGTGCTTCGATCATGTCCGCGAGAGCCCCGTTCGCTGCATCAGATGCACCAGATACCATTCGAGTTCGAGCCCTGGGCATTAAATACAAGCCTTCCACATTCATTATGGATATCTATTCCCACGAAATCTCTGCCCTGGCAACGGTCTTGATGCTGTCGATGTAGACATAGCAACGTCTACCCAGAAATAGCACTTTTAGTTTTCTCAGATGGGGTGTGACGTTTGAGATCCAATCCTTGTTCTCTGATATCTGGTCAACTTTCAGTGTTTCTAGTGTGCTAGTCCATGCTTGACATGCTTTCTCCAGATCGTCAGTGGTAACGAGTCTGTACGAGACCACAAGAACCTTTAGCTTCTGGCACTGTTGAGATATATCAAAGAGTGGAGTGCTACTGAAATCCAAGGCGGTTTTTCACCCGAGCTGTAGGGAGGTCAAGTTGGAGGAAAGGTATTGAAGAGAACCTTGGGGTAGCAACGACGGGCTTTCTAGACCTAGGGTCTCAAGCTGTCTCAATGATTGCTTGACCCGAGGGTGGTCGGAGATTCAGTCAGAGAGATGTTTTTGCGCTTCAACCACTCCTATTCTGTCCTAGGCCACACGATTGGACCTCAAGCTGGTAAGAAATGAATTGACTTGAGACGAGTAAAGGTAGAAAGTATAAGCTTTAATCCCTCAAGTGGATCAGCATAAGCTACTATTGGATTCCCATCGCCATTACCGACGAAAAGGAACTCGACATTCGGGCATGAGGCGATGATATTCATCAACGGGTCATCATTTCCCACTTGACGATTCCAGTCCAGTAGCAGGGACCGTACAAAGCTCGCCCGGGTCGGCCTGATTTTGAGGCTGAACAGGAATTTCCGCTTTTTGTCACCGTCTTCAAGGACTACGGGATGCTTGTAGATGAATTCCTCAGCGAATTCGTTCGGGATTCTGCAAGTACATGAGAGCACAATTAATGTCGGCTCTCTTGATCGGGATTGTTGACGAGAAGTATCGACGTATCCAACAATCATTCGGTAAAGCTCGGCAGGCAACTTCACGGAGTGCTGGGGTTCGCTAGGCGACGCAGAGATAGTTCTGCTACTTCCAGCTGGGGTGGGTTGAGGCGTGATACCGGGATCCTGGAGTAATGATGTTGCTGCTTGGGCCCGTCGTTGGGCACCTTCATCTTCAGGGCGTTGGCTTGCGATGGTGCTGGCTTGTCTTGCGATGATGGCCAGATTGTCTTCATCTCTCTCTCTGGACTTTGATGTCCACATGATGCCAGATGATAGTTAAGCAAGTGACTGACCATGTCTGTTGACTGAGAGAAGTTGACGCGGCCTTGACGCAAAGACTGAGGCGTGATAGTCACACAAGCACCACGTGACTAGGCTAGGCTGCATAAGATGTTGGCTATGTTGGGCAGAGTGATTGCCTTCCTTGTTTGCTGTTTGCGGTCATACAGATTGATTTTAAGGCAAACTATAGAGCCTTCTAGAGATCCTGCCTGGCTTCTCTTTATGTAGATGAATCAATCTGGCTGATGACCGCTGTGGTTTGTACTGTGATATGTTTCAGATGTTCAAAGAGGTCTCAGTCCAGATAGTTTGTGGACACATGAGAATCACTGCATGCAATCATGTCGTCTAGTCTCTTCCATCATACTTTCTGAGTTCTGTCTGCTGATGTAAGCTCTCAGCCACGAGTCTCAACTGCAAATAGCACATCTGCATAAAATTCTTCCTCCTTATATACTTTTACTAGGAACTCCTGTAAACTATACAAAAATAGGCCCTTGACTCCTCAGAAATAATCTTCACAGAGTCAATCTCAACTAAAGTACTAATAAGTTGCCTGAGACAAGACTGGACTTGGTTTTCTTCGTCAGCAGGACATGAAGATTTCAATTTATAGTTCAATAAAGTAGCGGTGATCTCTCGAAGCTCTGAAACCTATGAGACACTTAGTATATATCTACATTCTTTATCGTTCTCTTCTATTAAGTCAGCAGGTAGCAATCGAATCTACTGTAGCTGCTATAGGAAACCTACTAAGGTGATGCCGTTTGCTTTCAGAGCAGAGGCGGGTGTGATGGTAATAATATGATAACATTGCCAAGCAATGTCCTTACGAAGATTAAATAGCTAATAACTAGAATTTTGGCTTTCTTCAGAGAGAACCGCATCCTCCGGTTCAATGGCCCAACTGGAACGAAGGGTTATTGGCTAATAGTGTTACAAGGATGATACTTTGAATAAAAAGGTTGGTCATAGATACTTTCGCCCGGGAGATGGCAAATGATAGGGGAACTTCATTAGGGTTTTCGTCTTAGTTGAACATTCGAAATTCCTCTGGTAGCTGTTAGATCACATCTCGCACAGTGTATATGACGTCGAGTCCTTGTTTCAGAGAGAGCCGTTGGGTGTCAACGCTCCTTGGCGTCTCTGATATAAATCAGGCTGAGAATGGGCCATAACGCGGGTTTCCCGGTAGCGTATCTAGTCCTAGTAGAGCTGCGTAGAGGTTTAATCTCAATAAGGCGATGACCCTGGCTATCAGCGGCGTGGCTCTAGGATCTTTACTTCGTTCTATATCGCCCGGCTTCGTATTATCAACCTCCTGTAACACAAGGAAATCCCAATCAATGCAGACTGGATTATAACTAATACCGGTAGAGGATACGGGATACGCAAGTCTGTCGTGGCTATTAGGATTAGTAGTCTGAGAATAAAGTGCACCTTAAAATACCGCGCAATATGTAACGTACGCTATTATGATAAATATCAACTAAAATGCTTGCTTGTATATTTCGGAGTCTATCTGGTTTATATTATTGAGTATTGCTACTTGCAGTAGCAACTATTGCTATGTGCAGTAACAAGGTCACGTGAGACCGAAAAATCGCTCAATTTCGCTAGCGATTTTCTCTTCCTCCCACCTACACATACAAATTAGTATACAATCAATAGCAACGAAACAACGGCTCATAGAAATTCGATCAATTATTTGAACTGGTTGAGACTATGCTGTAGATATGACTGTGCCGTAGTTGGCGGCCTTCACTGTAGCGGCACACCTGAAGAGGCCACCGTAGCTGCTGTGCCTCTAGCTCCTCCGCGGCCTCGTCGACTTCCTGTTCCTCTAGGCCTTGAATTTGCGGGCGGAAGCTGCCTGCTAGAACTTCCGGTCGACGTCCTCCGAGACTGTGCCTCTTTCCTCTCTGACTGTGATTGTATTCGCCGTAAGCGCGTATCCCAGCTGCCCTCGACGGTCTTTTGGTGCCTTTATCACACACGAGCGTATAATATGTATAGATCAGAGTCCCGTTGACCTTACGCTTGGGCCCGGAACCACTCTTCACAGTACAGGCGCTGTTATCGCGATAAAAGTGCTGTAAATAGGCAAGAAGCTTGTTGAAGGAGGGAAATTCAGGCGATTCAGGCGGATCGGGTATTATAGGCACTATTTCATCGAGAAATCGATCGAATTCGGTGTCAGAAATAGCTTTATTATTTTCAGGATACTCGGGAGCATCGAAAAAAGCCTCAGAAGTGATATCTTTAGTGTTATATGCCTCTATAGTGATAATTATTGATATTATTATAGAATCACGGCTTAACTATGGTATTAAAAGGAGGAAATTAGATTATTTCCTGAGGAGCTGGCGGAGGTATGGCCCGGAATATCAATCTTCCGGGGTGCATGTGATAGAAAAGCGGGGTTGCTACTGCACATACTCTGTAGCAATAGTTGTTACTGCAAGTAACTAGCAATACTCATATTATTATGTAATGCTTGCCTAAATAAGCTTAGTTTTCTCATGTACTGAACTGCCTTAGAGGCGTGTATCCATCTCTGATATGTACTACCTGAATAATGAAAAGCTATGCTCAGTACATATGAGCATATTTTATTATGCATGTTAGGAAATATCCCAACTGCTAGGTTCTGTCATAACTATTAAGGATAACCAAGCGATAAGCCTTTTCTAATATGCTGGTAACTATCTCTTTAGGCTGGAACCTGTAATGTTGAAAGTTATATGGCGAAGAAGACATCATAAGGGCGGAGAGTGAAATGCATAGTCGGTAGAAGCTTGGGTCTGAGTGCTAACGTTTGTTTTCAGAGTCTGCTCGAAATCGCGGTCGATGTGCAATGGGATAGAGAGGGTAAAGATACTCGAGGTAGTGTGAAATCAACACTTCCAATAATTCATCGGGGCAGAAGTGCTCAATTGTCAAGGGTACAATGAGTGTCGAAGTCCGACTTAGCGGAGGACAATTCACGGGGATCTCTTCATCACTTAAACCACTGCATTAGGCACTGTGACTCTGAGCTCTTACTTCCGCAACTTGGCTAGACAGACAGATATATCAGCAAGTCTTCATTATCGCACATCAGTTGTGAGTAACAGATACCGATTAGGTGGGCCTCGCAGCTTGCGGGCAGTCAGAGAGCTGCAGGGCATCCCAACTTGTGTACAGCGTGTACATGACATAGGCAGCCCGGGACTTGTTTGTTCAAAGATACACTATGCAAAAGTCAACTTCATGATGCGGGAAATCGACACCAAAGGCCAGATACCTGCAGCTTGCGGCTACTGCAAAGGTCGCAAGCCCGCCTAGCAATAGGTTTGCCTTTTCTTGAGCTCTCCTTCAAAGGCATAGCGTCTCATTGAACGTTTTTGCAGAGGCTAGTTGTTGATTCATATGAACAACCGAAGAAACATGAGGCGGTGATGGCTCCAAGGCCCGTAGTAAATATGGAGAAAGGAGGACCCTTCCGAGACCTGTTCAGGTTAGGTCTAATACCGCACAACACCACGTGCATGTTAATATCCGTATGCAAGAGTCAGTGTTTCAAACAGGTAAACTATCTGTGCAATGACCTAAATCCTTCACTAAACGCTTCAGCTAAACAACGAACTTAGCAATCTATCCCATGCAGCCAAAGTAGACAATAAGAATAAAGTCATTCTTTGGTCGCTCAAATCAGCTATTCACTCTCATTTCCAACGTTCCATCCAGACATACTGTTGTGTACGGGGATAGAAGCGCACCATCAAAGCCGGCTTCTTCCACAACAGGAACAGCTTTGCATCCTGGAATAGGTCAACGTCATTATTCACCGACTCCCAATCGAAATTATAGACCATTTCGGCAAGAATAATACTCATCTCTAGATACGCCAAGTTGATGCCTAGACAAGATCTTGGGCCAAGGGAGAAGGGCTGACTGGCTTACTTGACGTCACAGAAACTCTCGTCAATCCAACGCTCCGGAATGAAAGAACGAGGTTACTTCCAAAAGCGTTCATCATGCTTGGTAGTCCAATGATCCACGCTCACAACGACACCTGGGGGATTATAGTGACCGTCGATACCAGCCCCGGGCGAGATACGGGGGGGGACAAACGGGGCAGGCGGAAAGATCCGAAGTCTCCTTCTTCGATAACTGCAGAGAGGTAATTCAACTCTGCCGTGGAGTCCCCGGTAATCTCAGCCTCCGACTGGAATCGCGAACGCACTTCTTCGGTGAGCTTAACTAGACAAGACGATGCGAAAGCAGGCATTAAACGATTTCGGTTAGACATGTAGCTGTTGTTTCCGAGCCAGCTACAATGAGCGTACTCGACTGTTGGCAGAGTTCTTGCTCCGGAATATCATTGCCGCCCTTGCTCAATAGATGCGAGAAGAAATCTCGGCGCTCTTCAGAATTAGGCATCTCAAGTCGTTTCAGCATTTTTTATCTGGTCAATTCCATATGCTTTCGATGCATATCACCTGAATCTTTTGACACGACAAATGGCAAATACAGATTTATTATCGGAAGGTGTTTCCTTGACGATTCGAGCACTTTGAAATAAGTTACATCAACGATCATCGACACCCAAAAATGGGGCCGTCCCTCAGCCACGGCAGAAAAGGACTCGCCGAATGCAAGGTCACCTGAATAACGGCAATCAGAGCGTGTACCAAGGATATAAAATGAAAACTTTACCGATAATATCGAATGTAAGCCAGTTGAGGGCCTCTTCAACATTGATTCCAGGTCCTTCAGGATCGCCAAGCTTGCGCAATTGGCCAATGAACATATCCACATAGCTATGAATGAAGAGTTTCTTGACCGCGTAGAGACTCGGTGCTGAACGCATGCGACAGATACTTTCTTTGTCTCGAGTGCTGGGCGGGATCCCTGACACTGACTTTACCAGTATGATCTCCAGCTGTCTCGTACCAGTCACTCGTGATAACTTCTTCTTGCCCTTGGTCGCATGTCCGTATGTATCATTGTATGCTTGCATAGTAGCGAAGAATAGTTCGTTGGAGGCTATTCGCACCACATCGCCTTGAGAAGGACGACTCATCAGCTCATAATCATAAAACCAGAGTTGGGAAATGGCTGAAGGGGTCCGACGAGATGTGGACGTTGGGGTAGTTCGATGAGGCTGAGAAAAGATGTTTACTTACCATATTTGCGATGCGTCTCTTCCATGATGAACAGATACCGACCGGATGTCCATTTCAAACCGTACCAGAGCTGGCAGAACTTGAATTAGCCCAGGCCACGCGTGAGGTGCGAGGAAGTAATCTACATCAGAAACGGTTGCCAACTTGGGACCTGGGAACTTTGGAAGCGGATAGAAGAAAAAGCGGCAAATGATGTTGAGAAGCCATGTAGCCCCCTGGAGTTGACGTGATGTTAGTAACTGTCTTGAAAGTTTCGCTCTGGACATTATAAACATACCAAAAGACAAGAAAGACCGCTGAAAATGATGGAGATGGCTGCCATGGTTGCTACTGCGAGCTAGCAATTGCATAAATTTTAGGGAAAGGGATAGATTAAGGGAATAGTTTCCCTAAATCGTCGAGAAGCTCGAGACCTTATATACTGATCAAATCTGTGCCACTTTTAATCTTTTGTTGACAGGAGGACGTGTATCCGTAAGGTTTCATCGTCCCACTGTATTATCTGGATTGAACAAATGATCGGCGGCGAGTTACAGGGTTTTTGAATGGGAATCATGTACTGATAGGAAGTTCTGTATCCTTATGAGTCTCTTTTACTCTAAATAAATTTAGATCTTTCAATTAGAGAGACAATCATCGGGTAAAATATGGGTAATTTTCACAAAGATATAACTAGACTTGTCTTTGTCTGGTAAAATCACAAGAAAGTAGATACCTTCTAGTTTCCTACTGGTAACAAGCCAACACTTAGAGTTATTGATAATGGCCGTTCAGACTATGTAGCAGTAGACTTCAATATCTCATATTGGAATCGCTGCTATGTCTGTGACTTTATGTATGACAAAAGTTCAAACATTGTTCAACTTCTTGCTGCCGTTTGGGGTTAGCATGGAGCACATTCAGATTCTCCGACCTTAGTCCGCCGATCTGCAACAGATATTCGTTCATTATTCGTATCTATAACTAAGCAAAGATGATGTGATGCACAGAGTACGCCAAATTTTGCCAAGTCCGTAAGACAAGTCGAGTCATGCTGGGCACAGACATATAGGTTCAATACTTACGTCTCAGTTTAGACAGTCACGGAATGCTGGACGAGTCCGTCGACAACCCGACGACCCGAAGTCTTACAGCCTAAGTCGAGCGGTTGTATGCATGGTAATAAGTATAGATACGACGTTAACTACCATTGGTAATACCTGCATCAGTCCACTACCACTCCGACATTCAGAACTGCATCGAAGTGACTCTATCAAGGACTCCACGTCACTTGATTTACCTCGGAAAACATGCCGGCAACTCCTATGTCATGGGCTCCTCCGGACTATGATCCTACCACGATAGATAAGCATGGGGTTAGTCGCCTTAGCGAGCTGCCCTTGCGCTTCGACCAACATTCCGACCAACAGACCACCAAATAGACATTCATTAATAGATACGACGCTCGAAAGACTCTGGCATACGTGACAGATGACACCAACAATGTTAACAAGTTTGTGACCCTACTTCCACCAAGACGCCTTGATAACAATACTAAGCCCTCCAGTGTGTTTATGCTCTACTGGATCACCACCAAATGTGGGAAGAAATATCACCTAACAAGCAACGCAGGCTTGCGAGGATCCCGACTTCTTAGAACTTTAATTTTTCTCAATGACCTTCAGGATCTTACCTCAGGAGGAGCTAAAGAGCGCCACACAGAACATTATTAGTCCAGAGAACGGTGATCCATGGACCAATACCCATCTCGAACTTGATTTTGTTGGTATTAAACTGGATGTCACTCTGCGGCCTACAGGTGGTAACTTCTACTACGGCGGCGGAGGCGGCATACAGCTTGTCAATCGGGGACCGGATCCTGATGGATCTACATCATTGGACGGATGGTCGTGGTTTTGAGTAAGTAGCGAGTCAAGTACCTGGTTCGACTTGATGACTGATGAACTTCCAGGCCAACCCTACGACCCGTCTGATAGGCAAGCTTGTTGTTGATGGAAAGGAAATGAACATTGACACTGAACAGTCATATGCCTTGTTCGAAAGGCAATGGGGTAACTTCCGTATTGGCAAAGGTTATCATGCCCTTTGGTTTTATCTCGAGACTGGAGAGGTTCTTATCTCGTGGTGTATGGAGTCGACTCCTTATGGTGAGTTGATACCGGCCCTGGAAGAGCAGCGCGACAAGTACACTACAATCTCAGAGTCGGATGGTGAAGGAACTGGCATGTGGGATGACAAACAAGTCTTGATCCAGGGTCACGTGGAGTAGCTGTTTATGACGAGATAGTACCTAACATATATGTGTATAATGGTCAAGGACTAAGATCAATATATAATCCAACTATCCCTTATACAAGAGAAACTTTTGAATGGTAGCCCTATCACTTTAATTATCAAAATCTTTAATGTGGCTGCCACGCTTGATACACTCCCACCGCCGTTGGACCACAAACCTTGTCTGTGGTGAGCTTCGGTCAATTTTACCCGGATAAGATACTTTGGAGAAATGATGAGACTATTAACAGATTCACAAGAATACAAGGAAGTACTATTAACGTGTTCTGAGATGTCATCATCTTAAAACAGGTTTTCAACTTCAACATCCTTTTTAAGAAGAGTTGGAGTTATCAGCACATGACCAGGCGCCTGACCCCCCAGCGGCTCTGTAGGCCTGGATGATATCGACGATTGACCCGTAAGTACCAGCGACCATCAACAAAGTGCCAGAAGCAATAACAAACACACTCCATCCACAAGCGGATAGCCACTTGGGCGAAACAGCGCGCTTCTCCCAGTTGTCGTAGAACCACATGAAGCCCATGGTCTGGAAACACATGAGAGTACCGACGAGCGCTCCAATCAACGAGATAAGGCTGTAGAAGATGGGAATAGCACTGGCGATAATGTAGGCAATGATTGACACGATGAATGTGCAGCCTAACCAAGTGCTCCAGTGAACCGCGGAGTTGGAAGCCAGATGTTTTGTGTTTCTCAGCAGTCGAACAAACATGTACTTGCTTGGCAGCTGTATCTCATCAGCGACATAGAAGTAATGGGGGGATACGAGTCATACATGAGTGACAAGAGTGATCGACACGATCAATCCTGGGATTGCGACACCATAACTGGCCTTCTTGATGGTATCACCAGCCGAGCCCAGAGCAGGCGAGGATACATCAGATCCACAGAAGTAGTACATCAGGCAACCAATCGTAAGGTAGGTCACGGTCACGATGGCCTGACATATGGTCAGAGCTCTCGTATATTGTTCCGGTCGGCGCATCTCAGCAACAATGGCGAAAAAGCCTGGAGTGCCGCCATATGCTGAGATAAGGGAGCAGATTGCTGAAGCTGCTTGAACGAAGGAGGGCTTGTTGAAGAGCTTGTAGTCTGAGACCCAAACACCGTCCCGGGGGGCTGCTGCTGGTCGCTCCTGGACACCTGTCGCGATGGTGACCATGATCACTATAGATATTAGCTATCAATCTCAAGGTTCCATGTGGAACTCACCAGAGATCATGATGCTGATGACGCCGATCCATGCTAGCCAGCTCATGCGAGCAAGCGTTCTGATGCTCGAGAGGCCAAAACCAAGCACTGCAGCAACGGCGACGAAGACAGCGGTACAAGCTCCATGACTAGACACAGCATTGAGACCAATAGAGAGACTGAGCATGCCAGCACCGGATACAAAGACCCAGTCCACATACAAAATCAGCATTTCGCTATTTCATGACTGACATCACAACTTACAGATCCACATGGCAAAGCCAAAGAACTCCTTGCCCACGACTCCAAACATCATTTCTCCAGCATCGTCAATGGCGTAAACATGGCGATGTCGCAGCTTGAAGAGACCGACAATCCAATTGGACCAAGTTGTTATTATCGCGACAGCTAGCAGACAGATGATGCCGGGTATCATGCCAAGCGCGTTGAAAGTCGCTGGAATCGAGAGGACGCCGAGACCAATTTGTGTTTTCATCATCAGCCCAGCGGTACCGATGAGTCCGACCTGGAAGCGAATCGTCAATTCTGTGAATCATGCCATTTCCCCGTCCCAAGAGTCTGCTTACACTTCTGTAGTCAGGACCCTCATCCGAAATCTCACCAAAAACAGCATCGTGATGCAACGAAGCTTCATTGTCGGGCTTATGCAACTGCGAGGGAGTAAGAGCCGGGTCACTACCCTGCTCAGCAGTCGAATTGATGTTGTAACTATCCCTATTCATCATGATGTGTTTTGCTTGAAGCATGGATCCGCAAAATTGAAAGAACAGCAGCCGGACACGCTTTTATACGTAAAAAATTGACTCATGCTCCATACTCAGCCCACTCTCGCCCCCCGGCCCACCCCGGGCATCGGGAGCGCATCTGCCGAGAGCAAAAGGAGATGAACCAATTATGCAGGACGTGATGAGTGAACATCCGGGGTTCCCCAGAAAGCACCCCGCGGACGGAAGCGTGGAATTTCACTGATCCAACGAGTCTAATCATTTGCAGAGGGAGAGGGTGAAAATCTGGTGATAACGTTCCGTACCCACTGCGGAAGTGCTGGGGCCATTCGCTTTCCGCGGGCCGGAGCGGCCTCGGTGGGTTGGTCATTGGAGTTGGCACAGACCCTGACGTGATGGTTGGAAAAGGGCGTCGGGTGATACGCCTTGTTGTTACTTACATAAATATCAAGACTGTGCATACGACCCCGATCCTCGGTCCTTTCTGGTGAACTCAAGTTGCAGATAGGAAACTTGCTATATCTTTCCGGTCGTAGATAGTGATACAGCTATCCATTATGCAGTCTGAGAGATGTCGTGTCTGGTACTGATTGGTTTCGCTTATCCAGGTCCCGAGCTGGAACAATTACCTTGGAGTGATGGGAGATTCGAAGACGTTACCGTTAGCAAATCGCAGTTTCTTGGTTTTGTCCTCTTAGGAAATGATTCACACTAAGAGACCCTGCTGGCGTTTCGTAGCTCTCAGCTATGCAACGCATCTAACTTCCGTCCCGTCGATCCGTCGATCCGCAACCGCACGGAAGTCTATCTTCACCTCATCTGTATAAACATGTTGCACTTCTTATACAATAGCACAATATGATGCTCGTCTATACTTGGCCACCCCTTACTCGACTCCCCATGTTTTGATAAGTTGAGCGCGTGTGGACGACGGGTACGGGGAGTCTCATAATTTCCTGATCAGGCATGAATTGAGATTTTTGGCAAGGCAAAGGAAGAAGCCGATGTTGCCTGGGTCTATCCGGTTACTATACTTACTCTCTTTCCAGATTCCTAGGCGTATCCAATATTGTTTGCCTGAATTTGGTAATAGGAATTGTTAGAATTACGTGGCCATCACTTTTTCCTCAGCCGCATACCACTTGCACCTTGAAACCATCACCTCAATAATGATGGGGCAACGAACACAAGCCGCGTAACGGTATCCGATATACAACTGAGAGAACGTGAGACCTAGGATATATCTCCCTTTTCTGTTTTCTTCTACTTTTTGCTTGACATATTGACTCTGGGTCTGTGGATATGCCCGGTTTTCTTATCATATCTAATCTCGTCTCGTCTTATCTTATCGGCTTTTATCATTGATTACGCTGAAGCCACCAGAAGCGGGCTGAAAACTTGAGCTTCGTACGAACCAAGGATCGTCCCATGCTTGCGCTGCACCACTTGGCTAGGATGCTCGAGCCAATGGAGCTAGGCGTTCCTCACCGCCCGTATACGTAAGGATTGCTAATAATTGCTCTTGTAATGGCACAACGTCGCATTAAATAATTGCTAATCAGTGCAGCACAATGCCTCCAACTTTCCACGATCGCACCAAGTAACATAGCAGGCCATCTTTTCAGTAGTCACGATTTCTAATCAAAGTTATACAATAGCTCTACTAGATTCGAGGAATTTGTCTATGCGGTGCAATGCTCTCAGTTATTGGATCCCGCGTTGCTTCCTCCAATATGAAGCTTTTCCCCAAACTTGTTGCTAAGTCGGTCCCAACCACAAATCTGATCAGACCATATGGCTTCATCATCGGCACAAGCTGGCAAATCCAGCACGAGAGAGGACTTATCGTCCGTCCTTGGAGGTCACCTTGGAGTCCCGGACTTGTGTCCTATGCATGTTGGATGGCCGAGAGGACGTGAATCCACACGCGGTGGCCATAGATATCAAGATCCTTCAGTTGATCGAAACGTCAGAGAACATCACCCGACGAACACCGATGAGGACGCTAACATGTCTTGGAGACACGCTGTGAAGGGAACGGTACGCTCGCGTCTCACCAGAGCTAATCTGTCGGAGCAACTGGCTGGTTGGGACACCGATATAAAGCCGGATGCGGATGGGGGCTTCAACTTCACGATTGATCATATTACCGAGGGGACATCATGAGTTCGTTCGGCCGTGATATTTCCGGATTAGCCATCATGATCGGTCGCTTGATAACGAGCCCACTTTACGGAGTTGCTCATTTCTAACCAGTATTGGTGCTACAAGAGTATAAATGACACGTTTTGTATGCGCTGTGACGCTGTGATATCCCCGTGAACCCTTCACGCTATGATATTTATTCCGTAACAATTCCATAACGCCCTCCAATCCGGTCCGATACCGCCGTCTTTCAATCAATGAAATCAGATTAGATTAGATTGATTAAACAACTTTCTACCTTTTCGAAACTCTGTCTCCCATCTTTCTGCTCTGCCTTTGGCTCTAGATAATCTGACTGACGTACGCGGTGGAGCTGACCGTGCCGTGTTAACCGTGGAAAAGACCCTCTTTGCTTTACGAGCCTCATCGCTATTTGCCAAGCATCCCACTCAGCTTGCCGATCCTGCCGTGTTCTACAGGGACACGCCAACAGAGTCGGAACCGACGGGGCGAGATAATCTTATCTGATGCGTTCTTTTCGTTGACTGATCGACCGGTATCGGAAGATTTATGCCGGGCCCATGCAGTATGTCATTTCTGTTTAATGTAACCCTTTTTCTCGTCGAGAAATCTAAGAGTTCTCAAGCTTAATTCTCTCTCTTACTTCGCTTGAACCGCCAGAATGGGCCTCTGGAATAGGTCGAACAAGATCTCCGATATCGATCTTCAGGACATCACGAAGACTATAGACCACGAAAAGAACAACCATCCTGAAGATGGTGTCCCAGCTGTGCCCGATGATACCCTCCCCGCTGAGGATGTCACTAAGGGTGTCAAAGACATGGAGGCCATCACCCTCGTATGGTCCAAGACATCGCTGATCTGCCTCTTCATCTTTATCTGGCTCGTCTACCTTCTCAATGCTTTCCAAAGCTCGACTGTCGGTAATTTGGTACCGTATGTCACCAGCAGCTGGAGCTCGCACTCCCTTCTCAACACCATCGGTGTCATCGCGAGCTCAATGACTGCCGCTGTCTTCATCCCGCTTGCCAAACTCCTTGATCTTTGGGGCCGAGCTGAGGGTTATCTTCTGATGGTGGGATTCTGTGAACTCGGCCTGATTCTGATGGCTACGTCCAAAGACCTGTCGACCTACTGCGCCGCAAATGTACGTAACAGAAATTACATGTTGGCCATCGAAGCTGATTTAATCGCAGGTCTTCTACTCGGTCGGTTTCACGGGCCTGATCTACAGTATCGATGTCATGACCGCCGATGCTACCAATTTGAAGAACCGAGCGTTGGCATATGCCTTCACATCGTCCCCCTACATGATATCTGCTTTTGCCGGATCTTACGCTTCGAACAGAATGCTGTCTGACATTGGTTGGCCTTGGGGCTTCGGCACTTTCGCCTTCATCACGCCTGTCGTCTGTGCACCCCTGTATATTCTTCTCAAGATCAACCTGCGAAAGGCCAAGAAGAACATCTTGCCAAAGAAGGCAAGTGGTCGCACGTTGGAGGAAAGTATCTGGCACTATGTACTCGAGTTTGATGGTAAGTTCGATCAGTATTTGGGAGACCCCTAAAGCTAATCATCTGACAGTCCTCGGCGTGTTCCTTTTTGCCGCCGGCTTGATAATCTTCCTTCTCCCGTTCACCATCGCTTCCATGGCACCTCATGGGTGGTCAACTGGATACATCATCGCCATGATCATCGTCGGCTTCGTACTTCTCGTTGGTTTCGCCCTCAACGAAGTCTACTTTGCGCCAGTTCCCTTCCTCAAGTTCCACTTCTTGACTGATCGAACCCTGGTTGGCGCTTGTCTCCTTGATCTTACTTATCAGATCTCGTATTACTGCTGGAACAACTACTTTACGTCCTTCCTTCAAGTTGTCAACTATCTGACAGTTGCAGAGGCCGGTTACGTCAACAATACCTTCAACGTTGTGTCTGGCTTCCTGTTGTTCCTCGTGGGTTGGGGTATCCGCAAGACTGGATACTTCAAGTGGCTCCTCTGGGCTGGCGTGCCGCTTTACATGCTCGCCCAAGGCTTGATGATCTACTTCCGAAACCCAACTGGCTACGTGGGATACTTGGTTATGTGTCAGATTTTCATTTCTGTCGGCGGAAGTGTCTTCACCCTCTGCATGCAGCTCGCCGTTCTTGCTGCCGTTGATCATCAGCACGTTGCTGCGGCGTTGGCTATGTTGAGCGTCACCGGTACAGCGGGCGACAGTATTGGCGACACCATTTCTGGCGCCATCTGGACGAATACTTTTGAGAAGGCACTCAAGATGTATCTGCCCGCAAGTGCGCTTGAGAACCTCGATGCTATCTACGGAGAGCTCCCTACGCAACTGAGTTATGCAAAGGGCACGCCAGAGCGCATTGCCATTCAGAGGGCATACGGATATGCGCAGACCCGGATGTTGGCAGCTGGAACGGCCGTCATGGCATTGTCATTCGTCTGGGTCGCTCTTATCAGGAACCTGAAGGTCTCGGAAATGAGACAGACCAAGGGAAGTGTTTTCTAGAAAGTCTCTTCTAGGAGGGCACATGTTGCTGAAGGACTGGATGAAATGGGGGTAAAGGCCGAGACTCCGGTGCTTCTCCAAAGTCAATGCAACCGATCTTTTATGCCTAAGTAACTCAAATGCCATTAAAATATGCATGTCTAGTAAGCATAAGCCCCGTGGGTCTTATTCTTCTCCCTTGCTCAGTGACACCCCCTTCCACGTGTGAAGATGCCAATAATTGGAACAAATCGAAGAGAGAGACGTCCAATATGCGGACCAAGACCCTGGGACGTACTGTATCACCTACCTTTCAACATACCTTGTCCCAGTATCAATTTCGAAAGACCTCCTGCGCCCAGCCGAAGACACCACAGATGTCGGGTTGATATCGACATCTACTGCTCAAGGTCCAGATCTTACGTCCTCGATTGCTTCCAGTGCATCCGCTTTGACTACTCTTGAGTCGACCGGACAGCGCATCATCCTTCTTGTCAGCCCTTCCGGCGGTAACACAAAGCGCGATATCGGTGGTTTTGTTGGCGACGGCAATCCCGACATCTGCCCCTCTGCTACTGTCTTCACTCTTGGCAACGGTCGACTTGCCGAGGGTGGTGTTCCAGTGTCATATCTCGGTGATGGACACCAGAAGCTTAAGGCCTCATCCTCATCGAGTGATAGTGCAATCTCTACCACTTTCAGCTCTGAGGGAGGGCCACTGCGCTTCCAAAACCCTTCACTGCCCAATGGCGGAGCTTCATTCTGCCAGACCCCATCTGATGGACAGGTTTACATGACTCTCGGATCCGAGCCATCTGGCTGCGTACCGGTATCTCTGAACGTGTGCAGAGGTAGGTGTTGATGTATTCGTTTGGGTCCCTTACTAACAGTGGTCGATAGCCGAACAATGTATTGACGGTAGAATCGATGGCCTCGGCCCTACCACGACATCTACCAAGACTGATGAGACCATTTCAACACACTCCGCTGCAACACATTCCACTGAAGCTCTCTCCACTGAAGAGTAATCTACCGAGACCATGACAACAATTTCCACCGCGGAGGTTAAATGCCGTAGCTCCGAATAACATGGCTTTCCACTTTTCTTGATCCCTCAGAACATTTTCCAACTCAGTCTATATACTCCCCAGTCGTCATTACCAAAATCTCAAACTCCATCTCCTCGTAATCCTCCGCAGAGTCATGGAGCCCAGCGCCTTTGGCGAACTTGGCACACAGCCCATACATGACACCCAGTTGTTCGATGAGCCCCTCGTCCGATAACAACGCGAGGCTTGCTTCGCCGAGGCTCAATGCTTCCAGATCTGACTTTGGAATCTCAGCAAACTTTGGCGCGTCGCCTGATTTTGCCGCATCTTGATAAATGTCAAGAATTCCCTTGATCTGTGCAATCCTGCGCCGTCGCTCATCGTGCTTCGGGGCATCTGGTCCTTCACAGGCAGCGCATCGACACGTGAAGCCCCAGTTAGACAGCTCCTTCATCCTGGCCTGGTGAGATATTGCGACTTCGATGTATGAGTTGGTGATCTCCTCGTCTTTGTCAATATCCCTCACCGCGTATACTTCCATGAACCCTGTTGGCTCATCATATACCCAGCATATGTTCGGTGTACATGAGTGATTCATGCGACAAAAAATAGTGAACAAGCCACATTCAAGACCTCCGGATGTGATACTCGCAGCGTTTGTATAGAACTTGGCCAAGACAATACCGGCGTCGAGATCCGTCCCAGGACATGGTTGACCCTGGAGGAATGAGAATTCGCGCAGCTTTTTCTCGTTGTGATACAGATCCATCAGTCGCTTCGTCTCTGAGTCGTTCAGACCGGCGACTTGCTCAACAACACACCTGTACTCGGCTCTCGTCTTTGTCTCAGCATGTGAAACCGTCAGGATTGGTTTTTCGTGAATGATGCGTGTCCCAGCCTTGATGAGCTCTCTGGCAAAAAGGCCGTGCCCGTCAGCCGTCTCCTTCATCATACATAGACATTTCGCTTGCTTCATCGTATAGTATGAGGTTTTGTTTTCATTCTGGGTGATCAGATTCGCAGCATATGCTCGCTTATCCTGGTAGTTTCCAGTTCGTGAATCATTTGGCAAAAAGTTCACCATGAGCAGCGGAGATCTCCATGCGCTGTGGCGCCAATCAAACCTCGAGCGAGCTTCTTGCTTATCGATAGGCCCCTAGGCTCTGGTCTAAATCTAAGGGGCTTAGTTGCACAGAGCCGACTGGATAGCTGCTCTGCTTCTGCTGAGCTGCTCTACGGATTATGGGTGCGTCCTGTAGCTCTACGGTGAGTACTTCTCTTGATAGTATCAAAGCTTTAATAGGCTTGATCTTGTAGTAAAAAACTTCTTAATAGATAAATTGTGAGCTACATATGTTTAGCTGTTATGTAGAGCTTAGACTGGAGCCACTTTCCTAAGTAATAGTAGTAGATATTGTATCTTATTTATTATTGCTTCTGTAATAGTGATATTTCTCAAGTTCAGGTTTATGCTGACAAAACCGGTCCATGATGAACATTGTTGTCTTCTTAACTATTGTGCCTACAAACGAGCCAACACTAGATATTAAGCGCGTCTGAGAATACCGAGATCTGTATCTGTACAGTGATCCAAGCAAAATGTACCCCAACATTCTAACCTCTATGGCTTTTCCTTCAGTACAAACATACCCCCATGCCATCCATAAGTCCTTGTCAATCATCGTCCATGTCGTCTAGCCGTCTCAAAAGGAGTTTATCCTTAGGGTGCGGTTCATGGAAATGGATACCGCGCTCAACATCCAACTGAGTCGGAGTAAACTACCAGACTGAGCCATACAGCTTCTCAATCTCAAAGCCAGTCGCTGCCATAGCACATAGGAAGTTGTTCCACGGGATCAAGCCAGGAGTCGATGTTACTTCAGGATCGAAGAACAGAGTACGGACCACCTTGAGCGCTCTGGTATCAGCAGCAAATGTGGATTGCGAGGGTTCCGTCGCTGGTTCTACTTCAACAGTCGGCGGGGTCTCCTAGGTAGTGACAGGCTCTGTCTGATCACGCTTGGTCTTAACCTTGGTCTTTGCCTTGACTTCTGGTTTGAACTTCTTGGGTTCTTGCGCAGGCTCGTCCAGAAACAGTTTCGCAAGAGGTTTGTTGAGCTCCCGTAGATCTCGTTCCGCAACAGACTCGGCCTTCGAGTCGGTCTCTATAGGCTCAACCCACTCAGGCGTCCTTCGCAGGGTCCGTGATCCAGAAAGCATCAGGTAAACCACGGAACGATTGTCCTCAAACCCTGTAACGTTCTTTTTAGTGATTTGGTCGATCTTGGCCCGGACTATATCCAGGTTCGCTTCAGCTCGGCGCATGGTATCTACCGTCTCTTTGCTACGGCGTTTCCTATACGGATAGGTAAATTTCCCACCCGATGGCTCAGCGAGCCTAGCTACTTCATCAAACTCTTTCCTCAGGAAGGCATCATGCAATTCCCCAAAATCGGGCCCATTGCTCTTCATAGAATCTCGGTATATTTCAATTTGAGATTGGATAGCCTCGTCGAACTGCGCAGCCCGTGGCTGATACAGCTCCAGCTGTTTGAGACACTGTGCTATTATAGCAATGTCACCAAGTATCTTGGCGACATGAGCCGATATAAGTGCATCTGCTTTTGGGTTTACCTGCATCAATCGCTCTAGTTCATCAACGACGAGCGGCAAGCGTGCTATAAAAAGCCCCCAGCCATCCTCCCATAAAGTTTGTATGAGGAACATTACCTCTTTATGGACTCCAGTAATCTTGACCCCAGCACGGGGGATCACATTCATAACTGACGTGTAAGGATCTGGAGGCGGCATGCGAGCAAAGAACTTCTAGATAAATATTCCTCGGTATTCGTGGCACCATGCATAATCATGGTATGGTAATGAAGAAACTCAGGATGGAGGCCTGGTGTCGCTTTGCCGAACCAAAGCCCCTCATAATCAACTGCAGCAAGGCACGAGTTAACTTAGTGGAACTGTTGAGCTGTAAACAGCANNATCTACGCTTTGTACAACAAGACATATCAAGTGATCTTGACTCATCTACGAGTATAATCATTTGAGAGTTCGGAACCCCTTTTCTCCGGCTTCTATTGCCATTGACCTTCCTGGTTCTAAATGAGAAACCGTCGAAATGAGATTCTCTTTTGCGGGTCTAGTGCTCACTGTTATTGGCTCTGTTCAGTCAAGCCCTGTTGCCCGAGCAGCTAAATCACCGCAATTCTTCCTGATAGGGGACTTGACCGTCGCCGTGGACAGCGGCTGGGGTAATGGCTTCTGATCATACCTTAATGCCCCAGCTAAAGGCGACAACAGAGGGGTCAATGGCTCTACTACTGTGTCTTAGAAGTCCAGTGTAGGGTTTGAAATTCCTATAGGTACTTGTTAAAAGTTTG
>VYWZ01001819.1:0-20441 GCA_008711595.1 Fusarium xyrophilum
CTATTGCTATATGCAGTAACAACCCCGCTTTTCTATCACGTGCACCCCGGAAAAATTGATATTCCAGGCCACACCTCTACCAGCTCCTCAGGAAATAATCTAATTTCCTCATTTCAACACCACAAGCTATGATTCTATAATAACATTAATAATTATCACTATAGAGGCATATCACGCTAAAGATATCACCTCTGAGGCTTTTTCGATACTCTTGAGTATCCTGAAAATGATAAAGCTATTTTCAATACTGAATTCGATCGATTTCTTGATGAAATAGTGCCTACAATACCCGATCTGCCTGAATCGCCTGAATTTCCCTCCTTTAACGAGCTTCTTGCCTATTTACAGCACTTTTATCGCGATAACGGCGCCTATATTGTGAAGAGTGGTTCCGGGCCTAAGCGTAAGGTCAACGGGACTCTGATCTATATATATTATATGCTTGTGTGTAATAAAGGCACTAAAAGACTGTCAAGGGCAGCTAGGATATGCGCTTTATTAACCCGTAAAGTCAGCTATGAGTTTGCTATTACAGCTAAAACCTTGCAAAAGGTAAATGGCATCTAGACCTATCAAGTTAAGTATCAATTTCATAACCACCCCCCCTCTCTGACTCCCGCAGCGCATCTTATTTTTCGCCGGCGCACCGCGGCACAGAGAGACAAGCTACAAGTGCTCACCAGAATACGAGCCCTTCCTGCCTGTAAGGCAGGGGATATTTTACGTGAAGAAAGCTGAGTAGCTACTTTCTTCCACTCTAAAGATGTCTATAATGACCGGCAGCTGATCAGAAGGGAAGCTCTGAATGGCCTCACACCTACTCAGGCGTGGATAAAGCTCCTTGGCGCTCACGATCTTAAGCACACAATCCGCTACAGCCCCTGTGACTGTAATAAGGTCGAGGCAGTATTTTAGACTTATCTGTGGTATGAGAAGATGTGGAAGAACTTCCTTGAAGTATTAGGATTTAATAATATATATAAAACCAACCGTTTTAATATATACCTATTCCACATTACTGGTCTAACTGATCAGAAGTCAGTTACTAGCTTCATGTTCAGCCTGATCAATAGCGAGAAGGAAGAAGCCTCCCAGTGGCTTTGCAATGAGCTCGATAGCCTCTGCAAGAAGTGCGATATTGATCGGCCCACCGTTATCATTATAGATAAGGAAAAGGCCCTGAAAAACGCGCTTTTAGGTACCTTTCTAGACACATAATAGCAACTATATATCTATCACATTAACGCCAATATTTAAGGGAAGATTTAAGGTCACTAGAGTAATGGCAAAAGCCCTAAGACTGCTATTATCATCAATAACAATCTGGAGGATATATAGCTATTCACACCTCTACCCTGCACCGATATCCCTGATCACTGTAGTGTTAAGGCTGATTATTTACCTAACGGTATATTCAATGCGTGGAAATGCGTGGTCTATATGCCTACAGAGGAATCCTTTTTCTTAATATAGAATCAGATGCTTGATATATACAATCCACAGTAAAATCACATCCTGAAGTATATCTCTAAGGAGTATATGCCTTAGAGGGAACAGTGGGCTAGCTGCTATATCAGCCGCTATCGCAACTACAGTCAGAGCACTAATAGCCCTACAGAGACCGCCTACAAGGCCCTGAAAAGCTTCCTCTTAAGCAGCACAGGGGATCTTTTACACCTTCACAACGCGATCATCGCTATGATCGGTTATAAAGAGAGGCATTACACCAATAAATGCGGCGATAACGCTATGCGGCAAGCCCAGAGATATATCGGTCAGGAAATCCTTGGTGATATCCCTATACAAATATCCTCTCCCGCCGTCGAGCTCGTTATCCCTCAACTTAATGAGGCTATAGCTGCCTTTAGGCATGATCGCAAGAGGCCACAGCCGCCTTCACCCTGCTGCAGCTTCCCGCAGCAGTATGCTTTGCCCTGTAGTTATCAGATTTACAGGCTGCTACAGGAGGCACAGCCCCTACAAGCCGAGCTCTTCCACCCGCGCTGGTGGCTAAGGAAGCCTCTGGTAGTATTCTTCCCTTTTATGGTGTGAAATCGGGCTAATTTTACTTGCAGGATCTCCTCGAGCCACTCCTTCGTATCTGTGACCCCGATATCGTTAAGGGGCTTCGTGGCCGGCCTCGGAATGCCCTCAACACCAAGCTGCCTATTCCTACACATCTCGAAGCTACGATAGCTAGGGCTAGCCCTCGAGCCCACCGACTGACCGCAAAACCGAGCCTATAGCGAACACAATCACAGTCAGAGAGGGAAGAGGCACAGTCTCGGAGGGCATCGACCGGAAGTTCTAGCAGGCAGCTTCCGCCCGCAAATTCAAGGCCTAGAGGAACAGGAAGTCGATGAGGCCGCGGAGGAGCTAGAGGCATAGCAGCTACGGTGGCCTCTTCAGTTGTGCCGCTACAGTGGGCGCCGCCAACTACGGCACAGTCATATCTACAGCATAGTCTTAACCAGTTCAAATAATTGATTGAATTTCTACGAGCCGTTATTTCGTTGCTATTGATTGTATACTAATTTGTATGTGTAGGTGGGAAGAAGAGAAAATCGCTAGCGAAATTGAGAGATTTTTCGGTCTCAGGTGACCTTGTTACTGCACATAGCAATAGTTGTTACTGCAAGTAGCAATACTCATTAAATAACTATAATTAAGGTCTAATATACTCCGTATCCTTAGTATATTCTATCACGGCTTGCCCACGTCAAGAAATTATCATCTCTAGCCCTGTTTTTAGCTCCTGCTAAAATCGGAAATCTTGCGACCCAGCACCTCGCGCTGCTTTTACATCGCCCTATAAAGCAGCTAGCCGCCCACCTTGTTGCGCGATGTACCTTTCAAGTCTCTCAAGTCTCAAGTCTCTCCACTCTCCCCTCCCCTTTGTCGTCCCCTTATCACGTGTTCCTCTGGGAACGACATCCGTTGCCGCCTATGGACAATATTTTCTATATCAATTTCACAACTACCAAGACGGTCTCATATTACTGAGGATCACGGCTTCCTTCCTGCCTTTGGACTTCCTTGCGGGAATTCGTCATATTTTCCTTGGTTCCATACACGCAGGCTACCTCATAGCTATATCATCCACTTTGTCTCCGTTATCAGAGGATCGCTCAAGTTTCTCATTGGAGTAATAAGAGTTTCCTCTTGCGGTATCAAAGACTCCGTCAGCTCGTCTCTCCACGCATTTCGCTTGCCTCATTGGTCTGTCGAGCCATGCCTTCAATGGAGCTAATATCTGGATGGTTTGTTTGAGGAGAAATCTCACTGGTCTTCGTGCCATACAATCATTCACCGCCCCTCGCATCATGATGAGCACGCCTGCAACTCTGCCACCTCATTCGTATCTGCCTCCCGCCTTGTCTTGGCATTACAAAAGTGCCTTTACTCCTCACGCCCGAATTGCCCCCTTTGGGAAAACGAGTCTCGGCTTTTGCCTCACGGTTGCACTTCGCAGGACGATCCCCTCGGAGATACAGGCGAGTATGCCTCGGACAGGAAGGCCGTGATGACGTGGCGTCCTCGGGTCTTAGAACGGGAGACCATCCTGGCTATTTGACCTTGACCCGAGAAGGTCATGGGATTGACTGCACGCGTGCGTTAGTAGCATGTGTCTCATGCTCGAAACTTCTTGCTTGATTTGGCAATACGGGCCTGTGTCAAGGGATACCGAGGGGTATGGAGTTTGAGGTTATCATAGAGTGTGTGATTCAGACCTCCTGAAATTTCCCAATCAAGGAAATGAGGGTTGCATAGACACTCCTGCGGCTGAGCAGAACACGCAAGGTATTCGAGTTATTTACCCCATTTGACAATTCGCTCTCGTGTTGGCCTCATGCTCGCCTTCTTGGGATGCAGTTGCGAAGACAACACGGTCTGACTTTGGGTCATCACGCTGCATAAGCTTTCGGATGACCTCGCTTCCGGCTGATCTTGCCAATGAAGACTCGTATAGATGGCCTTCTGATCATCTGGATCCTTGTTTCACTGGGCGAAAAAGATCCACAAACTAGCGACAAGCAACACTGCGACTCAAAGCTTCGCCCCTCCGACGCTTCATCGGCATTTTCATGTTTCCCGAACCGTACTTGTTACTCATCCGCTCGCCACTTTGCCAATACTATCTAGATCCGAAGGTCGGGTCGAGGAGTATAGATAGAGGGATATATCCCAGCGTTGTCTCTCAACTTCTTGATTATTTCGCAATCTCTTTGCCTCATGACATAAAGTGCCCTCTTGCTCACCCATATAATCCTTGTCAGTCGTCAAAATGGATCTCGTGATCAAGCCCTACGATCCCTTGGGCGGCCAGAAGCGAGCCGATCGGAGACGAAAGAAGCAGTTGGCAGGATCTTCGACAAAGTCCTTGGTTTCTAGCCGCAAATGCCCTCGGGTCGACGAGAAATTTATTCCATCTACCTACACAGATAGAACTAAAGACCCTTATTTTGGCTTTCCTTCTCCCGAAGAATGTTTGGAATTCTGCTCTTCCAACGATACAACCGCCTCAGGAGCCCATAGTCCAATCTCAACGAATTCGTTATCTCACTCAGGTCAGGACTATTGATGTTTAACAGATCGGCGAACGCTGCTAACTTCTCTTAGACTTTGCAACCAACATCAAAGACACTAGCTTATCCCCCGGCTACGAAGATGACAGATACAAACACGACGAACTGAGACAAGAGCTTATGGTGGCGGTTGCCACGACGCCTCCGACCTCCGAGTTGACCATCGGGCAGGAAGCTGATGGTATCCACACCTCACATAGCCTGGTATCTATGGCAGCCCCTGAAGAGCAGAGTGATACGGGCTTTAGTCCAATCGAGAATGCTCGATCATCGGATGCCAAAACCACTCTATCAACTGCCTCAAGCGCCATTGCCCCCTCAGCAGCGTTGCCTGCGTGTCGACAAGAGATTTGGACAGATGAAGGTAAAAAAATCTAGATGATAGACGATAAGAATGTTACTGATGGCTTTTAGCATCTTTCGCCCGGATGGCTGACTTCGATGCTGATGCTGATGCTTCAGACGCTGCGCTATCTGGAGTGAGCCATCCAGTCTTTAAGCCTCAGAGTAACATTGTTCTGGAGTCCTCATCCTCTGCCTCGAATAGCAACCCTCTTAACCATGACGGCCAGATGTCGTACGCCCTTGCATCTGTAGCATATGCTGAGGAGAGCTCTATGAAGTCCAGCGCTGCAGAGTCCAGACCCGTCAGGAGGATACCAGCCCAAGATGCTGCAACCTCATCAGCGAAGCGTTCAATCTCTGAAAGCGGTATAACTAGTGACTTTCAGCAGTCCACATCGAACCTGTACCTACCGGCAAAGCGATTGAAATTAACATCCAATTTGACAGAGGAAGCTATCTCTGCATTGCGCGCCACATGCAGATTACAATCTCGGATTTGCTAGCAAGGCTAGACCCGAGCTAACAACAGAACTTAATGCCGGTCATCAGTGTTCATCCTACATCCGATACCATACATATGGCTGTGAACGGAACAGATAATAACAGCAGTGACGGTAACATAAACACTAGCGTC
The DNA here is from genome assembly GCA_008711595.1 of Fusarium xyrophilum. Taxonomy (NCBI): domain Eukaryota; kingdom Fungi; phylum Ascomycota; class Sordariomycetes; order Hypocreales; family Nectriaceae; genus Fusarium; species Fusarium xyrophilum. The sequence continues at coordinate 5,566 of VYWZ01001819.1, forward strand.
GACTGTCAAGATGATAGGGACATCGATAGCGAGCCCGAGCCGACCGTACAGCCCAAGAGTTCTCATTACGACAAAACGCAGCGTCGCTGGTGGCCACCAAAGGAAGAAAGATTCCTCCGTAAACTCAAACGCACACAAGAAACGACCGGTATGCTGTCAGACTCTGAGATTGCACACACACTAGGTCGCACAGAAGGCGGCGTAAAACAACATTGGGAAATCATGTTGCATGGCAAGAAGAAAAAGTAGCTATAAATCAAAAACATTCCAAGCTTGCATGAGCAGACTTGACCATGAATTCGTGATAAACCAAGCATAGAGCGCACCACTGCAGTTCCGGGGCGCCGGCTTTTGTCGACCTTGTTCTCGTCGACCAAACTCACCAAAGCAAGGCAATAAGCGGCCACAAAAGACTTAACTGTCAAGCATAACCGCATCATACCCCGAGCTCGATTTAAGCTCGGTGCTCAACCATAATAGAGAAGAGCCAACAAGGAATGGCAAGGCTTAGCTAACCCCACAAACTTGGCATTCTTATAAGAAAAAATGTTTATTTCGTCCAAGATGGAAATCCCCTCGCAATAGAAATAGAAACAAAAGGACGTTCCACACAGTGTAACTAACCTCCCTTGCAGCAGGGTGATAATGCCTGTAACAATACTTGATGGTATATGTGCAAAAGGCGAGAGTTACAGCAGGGGGGGAGGGTCATTGATCCATCGCTCAAGCGACCAGGACGGCGTTCCGGATGCTTGCCGTTCCACCGCACTGCTTTCCATCTTGTCGAGGCCTTCCCAATCACGTAGCCACCTGAGCTGCTGATGCGATATTGACAAACCGGTATTCGTCCAATCGCGACAGCCTCCAGCATCCTCGACCAAAAGGTTAATCATCCTGCATGTCGACTTCCTGGATGACTGCATATTGGTGATGTCGTGCTTTTTCTCCGGATACTCGGTAGGGGTATATATTTGTAAGTTATCTGGCACATTTATTATGTGTTGTCCCATGTCGTTCTGAAATCCTTTATCGACTATCGAGAGGTTCTGTCCGGGATACCAGATAAAAGCGCTATAAAGGGAGTGTGAGAGCAGCTAAGAACGAAGCCTCATAGGGTGGTAAGGATTCTAAATCGGGGTCCCCGGTCAAGTCTGGGCCTAGGTCAAACAGCTGACATATTTCGATAAGAAGGTCCATAGCTTCGTTAGAGCTTGGGGGCAAATGTACATCTGACGCCGTATCTGAAGCCTCAATGATAAGTCTGAAGTTTGTCTTGAAAGACGTTGCCCACGGCGGTAAACGTCTGTGGCCTTCAGCTCGCCAACCCATGTTAGGGCTAAGAATCGCGCAGAGCCACCTGACAAGCGCGGGTGATGCTCTCTTGAGGTCCACATCAGCTGCAGTTTCTTTGTGACCCTTGGGCACAACAGGCCACAGACGATCCTCTGTGTATCGAATCGTACGGCATTGCATCTCAAGCAACCGAGCTGAAAGTATATAAGCCCAGCACATGATCAGCACAGCGAGGCTGTTGGTCGTTTTGGGATTGCTGAAGGAGGGTGACGCCGCGTTTGGAGATATATTACAGCGAATTTGGTCGCGAATTTGTAGACGGAATGAGACACGACGACCGTACACGATGCTTGTGTCGTTTCGAGGACGATGGTCCTGATATACGGTGCCTCCAATATCGTAGGGTAGCTCCCAGCAAGGCTTACCATAAAGCCAATCTTTGCCAGGAAGCTTCTCAGGTAAACATGGTACGTCTGCAAGAGTAACATACGGGTTGAGCGCATCCTTGGGCCAAAGGCCTTGCGGTATCTTTTTCGCTTGGCTTAAGAACGTCTCCCATGTCGCCTTACCCTCAAGAAATATACGATGTACGTCTTCAGGACTTGGTATCAGGGGGTCGTCTTCTTTGTCGATGAATTGAGTGTCTTGCTGATCGGCTGAACCACTTGATGAGGTACAAGTTGATTGAATAGAGATAGATGAGAGAGACGGAGAATTATTTCTTGTCATGGCTAGCTCAGTTGAAGATAATCTTATGGTAAGTAAAGAAAACAAGGTTTAGAAGACCGTGGATGGACTGGAGTATGTTCCTTTATATAGAATCAAAGAGAAAGAGCAGGATACTACGGGTCAACCTCGGATATCATTATAATTGTTCTCTGCGTGTCGGGGTAAATGTGGCTACTCGTGGATTTTGGTCAGATCCACGAGTATGGCCCGTCATCTCGCGCTTAAACTCCCGTTGAAGGGCAAAAAAAGAACACCCAAAAACACGTGCATGTCGCTCTCTCACCCCCTTGCACCTCTGATCTCCTCGGTAAAAAAAAATGTACGTACAGCTATACTTCTTACTCTCGAAAATAAACCCACCCTCTCTTTGAACCCAGCTTGTTCTCTCTGTCTTGACTGACTCTCCCTCGTGCTTGAACTCCACATATTTGTTGTTCTTGCACATTCGTGCACGGACGTATAGTATGCACTTTCATCTTGGGAGTTTCCACCCCCAATACCTAGCCCTGCCATTCCAGATGCTAACCGATTTTCCTCTTCTACTAACCTGTCGTCATCCCGATGGAGAGGATCCGTAGAATTGGAAAATGTGCGTCCATGCGAGTGCTGAGGGTTGTATACCACACGTTTGCCACGACTTTGATTGTCGCTCTCAGGCTCAGGCAGGGTCCATGCGACAAATGAAATCCCGTCGTATTCCATCACCCACAACGCATCATGGCGTCCTTCATAGGTCAGGTACTCGAATCCCCAATCCTCCTGGGAGGTTGATATTGTCATTTCATTGTAACTGAACTGGATCAGGTCTCCTTTTCTCCAAGGTTGCACTCCGATGAGCACACGTTCAGGGGCATCGTTGACGCTGGGGGATGCTGTGTCTGATATACCTTCATCGAAAGATGGAGATTCATATTGAGGGTGAGTCGACGCATACTCTGTCACTTCCAACGGGCGGGCTTCTTTGACTTTGGAAGGATAGTACTTCTGGCCACAGCCACATGGAACGTCGCATAACCTCCAGCCACCACCACTCCCATGCTGTGGTGCTTGGCAGATATAAAAGCGCCCTTTGCATTTCTTGCACCGCGAGTGGCGTGCGAGTACTTGTATGCTCATGCAAAGGATGGCCGCAGAACTGGCACCAGCCGGGCTCTCCAGAACTTGTGCTCATAAGTTATTGCAAAAGAGATCCGAAAGTATTGTTAATAGGCTTCTTGCATGATGCCTCTGAAGTCATTCTAGTCCGACTTTTTATATACTTCTATGCCCTTACATAACGCTTAGACTAAATTGCAAGAAACCCAATTCGGGCTCACAACATTCAGCCGATTTTCATAGCCTAGGTGATTACACACCCTACCATCCGCAGTCAGACTTATCAAGAACGCTCCACACCCTCTCGAGGTCGTGGAAGCTGCATACCACTGAGCAAGTCGTCTGATGCAGGAAGTACGCTCACGCTTGTTATAAGCATATGCTGGGTCTCACCACCCTTGACTAACATCTCTGCATAGTGCTGTATCTCACCGTGAAGGACTTGTAGAGGGTCCATCTGGCAGGATCTTTTTCCGAGGCTAATTACTTTGCGACCTGTGATGTTATGAAAGGTTGATGTAGTACTAGTATCAATGTGAAGTGAAGAGTTGTAACTGATACTGAAACTACAATACAATTACTTTATTGGATAGTCTCAACATGGGTACTTGTTAAAATCTGCAGTTGGTATACATATAACATGGGGCCCAGTAGCTCGCAACTTTAGCACGTGGTGCAACATTAGTCTAAAAGCGCAGCATTAGCTTGGCGGCGCAACTTAGGCCCCCCGCGGTGCAACTTTAGCTCGGGTAGCTCGAAGCCCCGTTATGTACATCATCGGCTGGTTATTTGTCTTGATTGATTATCGTGGAAGTGACTAAGGCATAACGCCAGAAGTGCGGGGTAACCAATTTACTCAAACCTAGAATGTTCAACTGCTCGTGATGACTACAGAACCTACAGAATCCACATTATCGTGCGATGTGTGCTCACAGGATATTCCATCCGCACAATTACAAGATCATATCAATCTACACAGGGTATGCAACTCCGTTAGCAAAAGAACAGATTTTAACGCATATGACCAATTAGTCACAGCTAGATTCGTTATGTCAAAAGCACGAGATCAAGAAGCACGAGCTCAGTCAACATGCGGGCAGAAACCCCCAATGCTCGGTATGCAACCAGTCTTTCAGGAGCAACACAGATTGTAAGCGTCATGAAGACACACGTAGGTATTAGGCCCACCAAGTTCTCTGGCGGGGGTAACGGTTACAGACTTTCTGATCGACTATACCTGCGATCGCTGCCACACGATCTTCAAACAAGCGAAGCTCCACAGCATGATATCCCATGTTTGTGTAGCAACAACCAAAGTGCGGAGATTAGACCACGAGCGGCTCAGGGAGCGCTTACGGCGAGACAGGATAGCTAAGGGCCGGAATCCCGAACCCCTTCAAGAACGCCCTTCCGTTCACACTAAACCATCGACGATCACTTCGCCCCACGATACCGAGCGCGAGATCGAGCTGCCCGAGCAGCGACAACCAGTTGAGGCCAGTATGTTTTCTCACATCGATATCGATCTTCTGGACACGTCGACGGCGAGCCTCATCCCGTGCGATCTATCACCTCCATGGAATATCCCCCAGGCCCATTTGTGGTCTCTCATCGATGTTTCGGCGAGCAGTCACGAGGGTGGTTGAGAGTCAGACTGCGCACACTTAAATACATATCCTGTCGCCAACCCTTTCAAGACCATAAATGCGAGTCGCGGATGTACAATTAGCCTTGAGACCATTAGAAACGCATCATCATACAGCGAGCTAGACTTACATGCCACCCTTCTCCATTTCAACCGTGAATTCTTCAAGCTTTTTCACATTCTTCAAATAGGAGTAGGGAATGTGGACCAAGCCGTTGGATGATCCGGTTCCTTTGTAACTCCCTATATGAGATTTGTGAGAAAACTCTAGTTGTGTGCCGGGATGCCACATATAAATGACTATCATATCATCTTGTCCTGGCTCTATCGTGGATGCGTGAACCTTTCCAGGGCCAGGGTCGGCTCCGAGGGGAAACCAGAAGCGGACACCACCGGCAAGAAAATGGTCAACAATCTTATGGGCTCGCTAGAAAGGTCAGCTATGAGATTTGACAAGGACTCGCGTACGTACTTCATCTTGTATGACCAATTTCGTGAATTCGGACATGCCATCACGGCTAAGAGCCTTGCTACCTAAACTCTCGGCCAAGCTTCCGATCGATGAGTTTTCTTGATAATAGATACAATGTTCTTGGTAGAACAGAAGCGCAGTTTCCGGTGTAATATCTGAGGAGATGCCGGTCCTTTCGAACGATGCCATCGCGGCTAGAGTAGATGAAAATATGAGCCACAATATTGAAAGCTCGGGCGGGAAAGCCAGGAGTCGGGGAAATCAGGCGCCCCTGTGGATGGATCTAGGCCGCGGGGCTCCTTCTCAAGATGCAATTAGCCGGGGTTTGAGTCACCCACCAGTATAATTTGCGCCCGACGTACAATCAACGCCCAAAGACCAAGAGTCAGCTCATCACTTTCAACCTTTTTCAATCTCGAGGTTCATAAAAATGTCTGAATCTTGTCAATATTGTGATGAAGGCATAACACCTTCCGGCCAAGTATGCCCTGTTTGAGGAATAAAGAAGTAGCATGCGCATAAGTGTGAGTCAAGCAAGCATTCACACTGTAGAAACATTCTCTAACATCATGTAGGCTGAGAAGGGTGTTGACATGAAGAATGGGCAAAGACGAGAGTTGGCACCGAGGTTGGGTCAAGCATGCAAATTATTCTTTTAGCATAAAGTAGTTATGCACTTGAATTTACTGATGACGACTTACTGTTTTATTTACAGTAAATGTGACTCAAGCCTATGCATGGTCTAGTTACGTGGCCTTCGGCTGAAAGCTGAGGTTTGACGGTTGGAATCTGAGCCGACGTCATCTCAGTGGTCACGTGACTAGCTTTGCAGCTCCCTGAGGGTGCAATCTTATCACGTAAAATATTCCCTTTGGCCAGAAACGCGCGTTCTAGTTTTTTTTTTAAATATACACACTGCACATAATACATCTCTTGTAGTTGAGGTCATCACGTACGGGAAAAGAGCGGGAGACAACTAAAACACCCCAAGGGAAACCCATGTCAGAAAACGCAACTTTGGCCCCTAAGCGCAACTTTAGTCCACAGATTCCGCTTTATTAGCTCGTGAACGCAACTTTAGTTCGCAAATGCAACTTTAGTCAACTACATCGCGCATATTAAGTTACAACCAGATACGGGGCTACCTCAAAACTTGGGCCTTTTGGTTCGACAAAACTGGAGAATAGTGGCGGCATATGCATATGCGCTCAGAATACAACTTTCAGCAGCAACTAACACATACAACACACTAGAGCAACCCAATATGCAGCCCAGGATGGCCGAGCTCCTCGAGGTGGTTCATCATCGAAGAGCATGCGGTCAAACCAGCGGTAAGTAATGGATCACTCAAAACCAACAGTGCAGGGAGTGATGAACAAGTCATAGATCGATAAAGTATAAGATAAAGGTTGTTCTTTTCAATAGAGACAAGAGAAAGTTCCAATCAATTATATCATATCTTCTAAGCCCAATTAATATGCCAGACAAGAAGGACCAGCCAGATCAAGGTGCCCCTAAGGGAAATTCGTCAGGTAAAGCTCAAATATCTTGATCATTTATCGCGTCTCACCATCTCAGGGACTCGCGAGCCCAGAGGCAATGATCCTGTTACGCCAGATCAAGGAGCCAGCGTGGCGGTCGTTACAGTTGGAACAAAGGGGGGGCATGCCTAAGAAGTAGGAATAGACACTGAAATATAATGGAGAGTTTTCGATGGCGAGAGTGTCATACCTGGCCCAAGCAGGAAGCCCGATTCCACACCCCATGCCAAGTCTTCCTTGAACCCTTCGCCGCTAAGTGACAATACCGCCGGCTCAACAGTCGGGACGAGAGGTACAACGATCTTCAGCCAATTAGGATGGACGGTAATTGGGCCGGTATCATGTCGGACTGAAGTTCTACTTATATGCATATCCCCTGGGCTAATAAAGCCAAGTTCAACCTAACAAATCAGCTCATTTCGTAAACCTCTATAGGGTTCACTCACCAAAGAGTCTAGAACTAGGCCACATACAGCAGTATGATATGCAGTCCAGTCAAACTTGAAGCTTATTGCACCCGGGATGTCCAGGGGTGCACAGCCATCCTGTTTCTCGGCCGCTAGAGCTGACTTTTGTTGAATGATTTCTGAGAGGTCAAAGCGTTTATAGCCACTAACACGGTCAGGGATAGCGAATAGTTCCTCAGTATTGAAGTGCTCAGTCAACATATCATTCTGGAATAGAACCCATTGATCGCGGGCTGCGTCGTAGTGGCGCTTTGGAGGTTGCTTTGGAGCGGGAAGCATGTGAGGTATGGGCTTTCTGTTCTCGTGGACCCACACGAACTTGAGAAACTCTGATTCCTCCAGGAGGCTGGTACCAAGAGCTTTGCAGATTTTCCCATAACTACCCACCACAGGTTAAGTTAAGCGGTGCAGATCAGGGAGCGTTACATACTTGTATTCTCGGTGTCGACATGCAATTATGAATGGAAGATATAGTGCCTGCGATGCATGCTCTTCGGGTACTATCTTAGTACTAGCAAAGCATGACTTGAACTGTTCCGGCTCCTTTCTATAATTTTCTAGAGACGCGAGGCTTAGGGGTGCTCCTTATTATCAGCGCCATAGAAGAGAAGCTTATCATAATCACTCACCATGAAGTAAAACGGCCTCGAAGGCACGATGCCTCAGTTTCGGGTAAATTTGATCCATTAGAGCAATAATACCTCGTACAAGATATGCATAATTGCGGACAGTTATAACCGAAATATTAGTCTGGGCACTAGCTTCATAATTACGATGAGCCTTCTCCTCGTCTTGGCGACTCTCCACGAAAAAAACAGCCGCATTAATAAACCTCTGTAGATCGCTAGGCAAGGCTCTATTCATGATGATGTTTGAGACCCATGCAGTGATATCGTCAGGGGTGACAAACATCCGCTGTTGTCTGGCTCTCTGCCATTCGTCCTCGGACTTAGGGATGCGCTCCCTTAACGCGTCGATGCGAGACTGTGGCCGCGGTTGGTCTGACTGCGGGACGCGGAGCTGGAATTGGCCGAAACATGCCTCTTGCAAGTGTGGTGGCTGTCTGCTCATTGTGGAAGTTCATTGAAGCGAGCGGGTGAGTTGATGCAGGAGAGAAAATGAACGCGTGTCTCCACGATGGATAAGTTAAGCGCTAAAATGTGGTGCCATAGTGGCATAGACATGCTGACCTGTCCAATGAGAACGAGCAAGCTGGGATACCCCGATCAAACCTTTTCCACATTTAGAGCCCGCCTATAAGTGGTCCAGAATAGGAATAGTTGATCCGCAAGTGAGCTGTAATACGAATCAAAGGCAGGGCGTGTGCTTGGAGTTCCTGCCCAAGATTACTTGGCAAAAGAAAAGAAAACACCCACCGCTGATAATACTTAAAGGAATGTGCAACCCGACAAGGCAACTACTGGCAGGCCTCACCGACACTGGCTCGCCAAGCACTTCCCTCCAACAGTTCAAGCCTCTCTTTTGAGCACCTTTGTTTCATGCCTGCCTCTTTTGCTAGACCTCTAAGTGATTACGGCCGTGGTGCATACGATACAACTGGCGTTCCAAAGCCCCCGCCGAGGCCCAAATAGCTAGCCACTCACTACTGGAGCCGATTTGACAATCACTCCCGGACTTCCTTGCAACAGACACAATGGCAAACGTCGACGTCACACTATTGCCCTGGGCGTTGTTGTTGCCATTCTCGGCATCGTCGTTCTCGTTATTCTCGCCCTCTGTTTTCACAGGCTTCATTTTGCACAAAGCTCTCTGAATCAGATGAAGTTCCCCTTAAAATCTCTCCCTGGACAGGATGATTTCGTTCCTGGTATCGCTGTCATTGGGAGCGAAGACGCAACTGTCTTTTTCATGCAAGCTAAGGGGTCAGGGCAAGGGTCATAGTACTAGCTCTAAGTGGGGTAATTTCGAGACCATGTACAATCCATCTCCCTCAGACGATCGAGTTCATGGCGTCATTTTCCTCCCTACTGCACCCTCAGACAGCATGTGGGCTTGGGACAAGCCAGCTGTGGTGGAGAGCAACGATCCTATTCGCCTACCATCTTGGAGGAAAAAAACGGGAACCAAGTCTTACAGATCCTTTCGATAACTTACTGGCGAAAATCTATCATGAGAGAGAGCAAAAACCAAGATGCAAGATGGGGTTGGATATAAAAGCTTGGTTCCAGTGTTGCATGGTGCTAGGGAGCTTTTTTAGTCACCAACCAACAGGTAGTAATACAAACTGACTCTGAGTCAACCTTTGACCGCTGAAGAGAATTTATTATAAATGAGCCCCTGTCAGACAGATGATTTCCGGAAGGGCAAGACTCCGCTGTACCTCACGGCAAGTCGCACAAGCCACGCACCCCTTCCGTCCATTGAACCGCCTGGACTCACCTTCCAAGTTTAGAGGTTTCTGACTAACCCAATAGTTATGGATGAAACCAAGGACACACATCTCCAGTTGCCCAGAGCCTTATCGAAACGCCCCTCTTCAGAGGCACTTGACCGCCCATCAAAGATTTCCCGACTCGAGGAACCATCAACACCTACCGAAGCAGTCGAACCAACCAAACTATCCTTCCAGAAATCGGGTCAAAGGATCAATAGCAATTACATCTTTAAGGAAACTCGACAGCGCCCGCGTCCTATGAGGGATCCACAGTGGTGTTGCGTGTGTGAAAGGTCTGTCCCGTACACGGAAGCAAACACGTGTAGCGAATGCAAACATGTCGCGAGAAAATGCATTGACTGTTTGGACAAACGGACAGAAGCTGCGAGGAAAAAGATTTAGGTCGGAAGATACAGAAAGGAGTTGGATTTGTGTTGTAGTTAATATGAAGGTTAAAGAGCGGAGTAACGAGCCTCTAAATACAAATAAAACATAATGACAATACTAATCGCAAAACCCAGCATCCACCTTTCCATTTATTCTAAACCTTCCGAGTCCGAAACACAGTCAAGCTCAACGACAGCACGTTTTGGCTCTGGGAACTCATCTTGAGTAGGTGCTGCTGGCCAAGAGCTGGATTGCAAGAGTTGCGCAATCTGTTCCATTCTCTGGACAAGACAGTTGATGTCCTGGCCGAGCTGCATGGCGTGCTGTTGGTTCATCATCTGCTGGGTACTGATCGCTTTTCCTTGAGTCAAGAGTCGCTTCGTGAGCTGATCGAGCTGGTAGAGCTGGTAGAGCTGGTAGAGCTGGTTGTTGAGATTTATGGGAGAGGGAGGAGGAGGAGGCGGAGGATGAGGAGGATGAACGGATGGAAGTGAACGATACGGCAAAGCGGCTGGCGATTGACTTCGAAGACAGAGTCTGTTAAAGCGATCATAAATCAAACAGCACACTTCGAAAAACGCACGGCTTTCTTCAGGATGAATTGCCCGGTTGCGTTGTGCACAGGCGATGCCACAAGCAGCCGTAAGCTTCAGATCAAAGTCGATCGAATAGTCAGGAATTTTGATCTCTTCCAAGTGGCTCAGGGAACGAAGAAGGTCGTCTTCCTTCAGCCTCTCTGATATGTGACCAAACGACATGGTAGAGAAGAGAAAACCATCATCGTTGAGAGCTTCTTCCAGAAGCTCTGATATATCTTCTGAGAGCTGAATATTAGAGCTTTCTCAAGTCTTAGAATGACCTCCTAGTACGCTGAAGATTTCGTCCCGAATTGAAGCCGCGTATTGGCGATATCCGTAAAACTTCAACCCATGGTAAACAATCGTGAACGCGGATTGAGGCCTAGAAAGCTCCCTCCTCTGACAAAGTCTAAGGTAGGAGGAGATAAGGGTGATAGTGATCTTTGGAAGTTTTTCCTCCTCGTGAGGGTCTTCGTGTCGCTGTGTGATTGGCTGAACCGTCATGGTTCTTGAGGGTGATGGATTGCAGAAAGGGGAGAGTTGACAAAGAAGGTGAGGCGAGGAAGAAGTCTAGGCGGGGGATGGCCAGTATTTGTGACAGCAGTGCCCGTCGACTCGTCACTGGTCTCGAGTCAGCCCCCATGTATCTCCTTCCCGTCTTGTTCTCATGCAGCTGGAAGCTGGAAGAAGCAAGCACATCATGGTCCGAGGTGACTTGAAGCACGGAAGGCGAGGCTTCTAACTTGCAGTTGAGGAAACGGCGCTAAATCGACTTGCACGCCCCTATCCATGCGTCGCCGATCCACACCCTTCCCAACTTGACTCTGTTAGCGTGAGCCATGAGAGACAACAACCAACACCCATCTCGACCCATGTCCCGTCCATCGGATCAGAGGTCGAGCCTGCTTCCTGCTTCCTGCTTCCTGCTTCCTGCTTCCTGCTTCCTGCTTCCTGCTTCCTGCTTCCTGCTCCCCCCTCATCTCCCTCTTCCCCCTCATCTGCCTCGCCTTTACCCATGCAGAGACCTTCTGGGCCGTTGGCCCAGGTTGCGCATCAGAGACAGCGTCCGTCTTGAGCCGCTCTACCTCGGCCTTCCGGAATTCCTCTCTGGTTCAGCGGTTGGCTTTCCACAAGTATCCTTCCCTCATTCCTCCTGTGCAAGTTAAATATCGATGCCCCACCGCCCTTAGGCCTGGCAGAGGTTCAGAGGCTTCCACTCCAGCACAAACCGATTTATTATTACAATGTCTCCTCAGATCCAAGACAACACAGAATATACTATCATGACTGAAGATGTTTTCTGTGAACTAGGTGAGCATTATGGCATCGAAGTGGACGATAGTAGAAGTACTGACAGGTCACGGAACGGCGACGTGTTGTTCCGCCGAGAACTGCCAACGTGCCGGGTCGGACCCGTTTTGAACTAGAAAAACTAAAAGTTAAGCGGCAGCTCAGCTGGCTTTCTACAGATCTTTTGCGAGAACCAAGGTCTTTGAAAGAGTTGGACGCACTCAGTGGCCTCGCTCTCATCCCTGCCAGATATGCTAGTAATGCTCATGTTCTCATGCAAGATGAAAGTGACATTATCATTGGTTTATATGAGCTAAACAAATATTTATATTTCGGGATTAATGCCTGGGGACTGGGCAAAGGCTGGTCTACATTGAAACTCCTTGACACTTTGATGTTGCCAGTGTCCTAAAGCCTCGTGGATAGCGTATACCCGGGTTTTATTAGGTAGCGCTCTCTTTCTGTTTAAACTTCTCATCCTCCAAGAACTTTTTATACCGTGCAAAAATATCCTTGTCTCCCAAATCAACCATATCCACCTGGACGTAGGTCAGAAGCAAAACCGCCCATCCAGTCCAAGTGCCGGAATACCATCTCTAGCTTGGATTGCAGCCTATTTGGTGGCCTCAGCCCTCTAAGACCACACTCAATACATGCCACAACACAGGCAAGTTGCGCATTATCTTCCAGATGGTGTCTCTCAAGGCAAAAGCCTTTCTAAAACAGACTCACGGCTTTCGTCCTCCTTAAACCGATCTTGGTAGCAGGGGAATGCTTTTAATTCCGGGTTTGCTTGTCGTAGTCGTTCGAATTGTTCCTGTGGAGATCCTAACTGGGCATGGTCTTCAACTCCAAAATGATCCTCAAGTTCATGCAGCTTCTGGCTTATACAAACGATTTGCTCGGCAGTGGATAAAAGATTGGCTTCCTCTTTTGCGGCTTTCAGCAAACTAGCTGGATTCCAAGCCACGTCGTGCTCCGTGTCGCGTAGGGAGCGAGGACGCATGAACGCAGTGAGGGCGACCAGGTGGTGTAACAGGTCTGTTAGATCCCTATCAGGCGGTAGAGCGGTGCTGGATGGTTGCCTCAAGTATCTCATTGTTAATTCGCTTATGGGTAAGACCTTTGTTCAATGGGAAAAGAAATGTGGTTGCAACGACAGCTTCATGGGGTTTCTCCTCTTGAAGTACCTGTAAACAGGGTGGGTCAGCTTGCATGATCTTCTGCTGCAGGTTTATGTCTTAGACATGCCCTGGGATGATTGCTTTTGATAGCCATATGTACTTTATTGCAGTAATTTACGGCACTGAAGCATGTGTCAAGTCTTGACGCAGTGATCTCTGATCTGCTCCCTGATGGCGAGGAATGATATTAGAGTGCGCCGTGAGGCAGAGGACTTGGGCGAACCACCAGTCCATCATGTCCCCCTTTCTTAGTGCATTTTTACTTTTCATTGTGCTTTTCACAAGACCACCATGGTACCTACGGCTTCTCTTGGATATCGTCAAGAAAGGGAGATCCCCATGGCTATTCCAGTGTGGGATCATCCTGGTCCCAATAGAATATTCTAAAGGGCTTACAGTCACCAGCCACTTCTCCAGCAAGGATCTGCTGTCAGATAATGCGAAAGAACGCATAACTACAACGCTGCGAAAATGGCTGCCTGCAGCTTCTATGGAAAAGTCTGAAGCACCTGAAGTATTTTTGAAGCTCTCTATACCTGATTTCAAATCATCCGAGCTAAAGACTAGGTTCAGACTTGGGGGTTACAGGTTGGACGTAGGGTGCAAAGGTAGCTGATTTTTTCCAAGAAAACTTCTCCAATAACTGATCGGGTTGTAGTTCAGCACGTGCTTGATATGATAAGGACAGCTCGTGAGACGAATCTTGATGACTCGATGGAGAGGGGACAGGCCACCTCTCGTTGAAGCACGTCAACCTCCTGCATTGGCAAGGCGACTGCAGAAAGCCGTAGCCTTGCGGCCAGGAACCCCTGCGAGGTTGTGATAAGGCTGCAGATGCAGAAGAAGGGAAAGGGTTATGAGGCTGATGTAGAGGATTCAAAGGTCGCTGATCTATCTTCCCATATCTATACATCCCCCTGAACACAGCTCATCCACAACCTTGGTCAAAACTGAACAAAAAGTCCATACCAGTCCGTGCCTCAGAGAGCTGTTGAGAGAACGAAAAGGGCAAACTGGGGCGGGGCATATCCAAGAATGCATCGTCTATCGTAGTCTGCGTGTTGGGATCCAGGCTTGCCGAATCGGATGTTTCTACCGCAAGTGAGGATTGGTAACTGTCCGTAGCTTCAAATTCATCATTATCGGTCGCCGGCAGTTCAGTTTGCTGGTTTTCGTGTATTCTCTGGTCTTTTTTCAGGTGCATCCGTTCGTGTGCTCTCCAGTGGTGTAGTTCAGTCATTACTTTGCCGCACTGGCAAGTAAACGAAAGTATTGGGTGGTTCGTTCTTTAGGTGCTTGGATTCATGTCGTTTCAAGCGCCATTTACGGGTAAATTTCTGAGGGCATAGTTGACACTCGTATTCCGGTTCCTCGTGTTCCTTCACATGGCGTCGATGATCGCCTGGTCTTTTGAATGTCTTGTTGCAAAGAGAACAGACGTGCGGTCGCTCGGTTTTGTGTTTGAGAGCATATGGAGATCCAGTCTGGATTTTTGGGTAAACACTGTCTGGCATTCTCCACAACGGTACGTTAGGCTCTGGTGCAATTTTTCATGGTCCTGACACCATTTTTGGGTTTTGTATGGTTTCTCACAGATGGAACAAGCAAACGGTCCATCCTTTGCGGACGGTTTTGTGTTGGGCGAGGTCATGGTGAAGATGCTGCCAGCCGGGAGCTTCCTCCAGCTGCGCGTGTTGACGGGCTCTCATATAGCAGCCACCTGCAGGCTACTTACCTGTAACGGCAAGCTCCTACGACTGATCATTAAGATTGTTGGCTTACCCGTTGGCTCATGCCGCG
>VYWZ01001821.1:0-21094 GCA_008711595.1 Fusarium xyrophilum
CCACCACGGAGTAATATTTAAGCTAAATAATGGGCGTTGGACGTGCCCCATCAGTGTGACAGTGTCTATAGATAGCGCACGGAGGCTAATTGATCCATAACGTGAGCAAGCCAGCGGGAGCTTTCATCAATAGTGCCATTGATCTCAAGTGCGCGGAAGTTGGTGGAGTGTGCCGCCGAAATCCTGTAAGCGATTGCTGCTAGTCATTTGAACTAGTCTGTATCGGTAAATGAATGCCTACAAGCCATGACTGGGCTCGCAATTCCGATGACATACTGTAGGCAGCCATCAACCTGTGTAGTCCGGAGAGACCAAATTTGTCGTTGTAGACCAAGGTTGGATGGATACAGACAGACTGGGGTTTCAGGTGAAGGACAGAGCTGCCATATTGCGACTGGCTGCTCAAGTTACCCTTTTCGTCATTCTATCCAATCAGTGCACTTCCCGCGGGATTCGGTGTTAGCCAAGCTAGCCAAGTAAGCATAATTTCAAGGTTGATAACTCAAACCTTAAGACGGTAAGAGCAGGCAGTAATTGCTTTCATTAGAGCTCTATTTGGCACAGAATATTGCAACGTAACTGGTAGGAGAATCAGTTGGCTGTTGGAAACATCCCAATGAGACCATGACTTCATAATTGATTCCATAGTGAATCGCATCGTGACTGGATGTTGTTTGGCTTCGGTTACAGCTGCAGGCGATGAATTTTCTGTTTACCAAAAGAAAAGCTACCCGGGACTTCATGACTGCCAAAACAAACCAGCATTTACCGATCGTTCCGGACTTGGGAAACACCAGACGGGTAGGCTCGCAATATTTTGACCCGAGAGTCCTGGCCAGTCGCTTTTCCCTTGCGAGTTCTCTTTTGGGATGCTTTCAGGTCCAGAATAGGATCTGGTAAGGTTGTGAAGGGGAAAAAAACCTTGGAGGGCAGTAGGGCTGTAAGGCATGGGCGTCGTCTCAGATCTGTAGCTCAGTAATTGTAGCTCAGTAATTGATGATTGGCTGCGCTGATGTTGAAACAGACTAGGGCGGCCTGTTCCTGAGACTGCTTGGCGTCAAACACACGCGCCCGGGGTCTGTCTCGCCATGCTACTGGACGGGTGGTGGCGCTCGATGCTAAAAATGAACACCCGTACTAAAGATTGAGATGAAGGCTGGGTGGCCACGAGACCATTCGGCGGTGGTGATTCTGGTCATCTTCGGCATGGTGAAAGGAATCGCGGAGAGCCAATGCTGTCCATGACACGTTTTCTTAGCCTGTTGTGATTCTTATGCATGGAATTCGAGTGGTACGCAAGCGCCATGTTTCGTAGTCCATCACAAGCACTCAGTAGTAGAGTACCCGGAAGACTTGGGGGTGGTCTAGCCTCAAGGAAGATCAGTGATCCATTCAGAGCACCATAGGTGGTGAATTGTGATGTTTCATTCTGTTCAGAGCCATCACAGCAAATGAGGTCCAGAGGTGATGCACAAGTAAGGCGATTGAATCAATCAGTCAGGCCAAGCCTGCGTTTGGCCGTGTCGGCTAGATCCATGATCACTTACTCCACGAACCTTGTCCGTTGTAGCTGGCCTGCTTCCGTGATTTGCATCACCCCGTCAAGTCCGGCGGAAACGGTGGATTTGTGGTTAGGCTCTACCCCGTACCATACCTCCGTTCTCCTATCAATTGGCGAGATGCTGCAAAAGGGGGAAATGGACCGAGTCCCTCGGTGTTGTGATCTCTGATGTAGCAACCGGCGTCTGAGCCATACAAGTGATTGTTGGTTGACATGCTCAAGGTGTGAGGTTTACTCAGTCGTGGTTTATTCAGAAGCCTGCCGTAGATCCATTGAGAGGAGCAAGTGCGAGGGTTAATCACACGGCGATGTTTTTTTTATGATGAGACAAGAAACAATCTCCATTCTTGTTGATGGATGGAATCGTGATGCATAGTAATCAGCAGCATCGCTTTGCTGTTGTTAAGAAGTGACCCTTCTCAGGGAGATCAGAGGACAAGCACTTTATTTTCCCAGTAGCAAGGTCGGTAGCGGTAGCGGTCTGACTGCAAGCGACGATGCCTTGGCAACTTCCATCTGTCAGAACTAACCGTCAGTGGCTTGCGGTGGCGGTCTGGGTTTGGGGAAGCAGCGCCGGACCACGATGCTCCCATCAAGAGAGAAATCCGAACAAGAACAGAAGCAAGTGCCTTCCATATCCTGACCCAGCAGCATCTTTAGTGGCTCGCCCAAAAAGAAAAGTCCAAACAGCCAATTAACAGCCGCCAGGGCACCAAGCAAGCGCTGCTGTGCCTGTACCTGCAGAAGCCTGTGCGGGACGTTAACGGGTCCGGGCCATCGATGCCCCTGATCCATCTCAACATGTTCTTGATATATGGTGGCGCAGCGTTTCATTCAACAATTGCGGAAGGAGCAATTTGTCCTGGGGAAAAGGAAAGAAATATATCAGGCAGGAAAAGAGAGCGAACCCCTTTTGGCGTTGTAATCATGACAAGTATTATGCGTCAACGATACTGCACTTTCAGTAGGGGATGTCGATGACTTAACCGCTATCTCGGCGTCCAAGTAAGTGCAAGCCTCACAGCGGGGTGTGAATTTTCCTGCTGCCGATGCCCCACAAAGTGCTCTAAACGCCCACCTCGGTAGCTGGCTAGAAGCTCTGTTTCGCTATTGGCCAGTTGAGAAGGCGCTCTGCTAGTGGCCATCAGCACATGCGGTAGCGCCTCGGAGCTTTAATCAGAATATGCATAACCGCCTTTCGAATCTTATTGGTTCGCACTCAGCACTGTTTTGTCATGGCAAGCGCCTGAAGATCGGGATATGGAATATGCAGTGCGGCCTCTTGAAGCAAACCCTGTCAAGCATAGTTAAACAAAAAGTCATGTTAGCCTTTCTAAGAATGGATCTTCGGCAAGGCAAGCAAAGGCGAGGTTGGTTCTCATCCATGGCCAGACACCGGCATCACATTGGATACCGTTGGGCATTGCGCTTCGCATGGTGCGAACTCGCTCGCTCATCAGTCCATCCACAGCCGAGACCTGAGAGAGATACACACCCTGGATAATGCTGCCACAGATCATTGGGCTTGCACGCTGTCAAAGGTCCCTGTCGATGGGGAAACTTCTGACGACATGGGTCCCCGTCACGGATACTCATCCTTGTCATTGTCTGAGGCGCCCCGGACCACAAACCGATGTGTCAAACCTCACCGGACGGACCTGAATCCTTGGAGAGACCTTTTCGAACCTTCAGCCGACCTTCAATGCTCAACCTGACTTGGAGGAGTATCAGGGGTTCCCATCGCCGGCGGTATCTCCACCAGGCATGGGCCATAGAGGGGACAAACCATGTTTGGTACCAGATGCCGGGCTGGTTGCGCTTTGCCTCCGCAGGCCAGCACTCCTCCAGGTCTGATGGTGGACACAGAGACTCGTGGGTATATAGATGCTTCTCTTTCCCACCTCTTTCGACTCTTTCTTTTGGATTATCACTCACCTTTTTCTTTTCCTCTCTTCTTCACATCAAAGTTTCTCTTTTTTTTGTTCTGGTGTCAGTCATTCGTTTCCTTTGACTCCTCCATTTCTCAATATTCTGTTCTGCATATAACACACTCGCTACACGCACAACTAGCTATCACCACCCCCGGAGGACAATTCTTTTACCATGAAGGCCAACTTTGCCCTTCTGGCTCTCACTGCCAGCCTTGGCGAGGTCTCCGCTCACTGGGGTAACTGGAAGGAGGCTCCCAAGTACACTCCTCCCCGTGCCATCGACAACAAGTGTCAGGAGAACCAGAAGAAAGGCTGGTACTGGGATGATCTCCAGGTCGGTCAGTTCGAGAAGTACAACGATTTTGATTTCAAGGGCTGGACCTGTGGAACCGACAAGTCGAAGCGCCATCTCACTGGCCGGCACTTTGGCAAGTCTATCTCTGCTGAGTGTGGCCCTGTCGAGGAGGCCGCTCCCTCTTTCGGATGTGGTGCCGGCAGCAAGGAGAAGTCCTTCTCTCTGAAGAAGTTCCACGTCCGACCCGAGTTTGACTGCCGTCTCGAGTTCCACTATGACATGCCTGACGGCTCTACTTGCAAGCACCAGGCCGACTGCTCTGAGGACGGTACCGATGTTTACAACAGCCAGTGTGGTGGCGCCAAGCACGTCCGCTTCGTCTACCCCCCTCAGCCTAACAAGCCCAAGGACAGATGCCGTATCGAGATTCCCCAGATTGACTTCGACTGTGACAAGCCTCAGCCTCCCAGCAACACCTACACCGTCCCCTCTGGCGAGAACACCAAGACCATCCCCCACGGTGACAACACCAAGGCCGTCCCTGCTGGTGAGGAGACTACTACTGCTCCCGCCGGTGGCAACACCGGGACTGTCCCCTACGGCGAGAATACTGGGACTGTCCCCGCCGGCGAGCAAACTACTTCTGCTTCTACTCCTAAGTATGCTGAGACCACCTCCGCTCCCGTTGGCGAGAAGACCGAGACTGTTCCTTACGGCGAGAACACCAAGACGTTCCCTGCCGGCGAGGAGACCAGGACTGTTCCTGCTGGTGAGCAGACCACCTCCGGCTCATCTGGTTCTGAGACTACCTCTGCTCCTTCTGGCGACAACACCGAGACTGTCCCTGCTGGGGAGAACACCAAGACCGTTCCCGCTGGTGAGAACACTGAGACTGTCCCTGCCGGTGAGGAAACCAAGACTGTTCCTTCTGGTCAAGAGACCAAGACCGTCCCCGCTGTTGAGAACACCTCCGTCATCACCACCGTCTATGACAGCACCTCCACCGTCTACACCACTGAGGTCAAGACCATCACCTCTTGCGGCCCCGAGGTTACCAACTGCCCCGTCACTGCTGGTACCCCCGCCATCGTCACTGAGACTGTCGCCATCTCCACCACTATCTGTCCTGTGACTGAGACTCTTACCGGCGGCAAGCCTGGCCAGACCAAGCCTACTGAGGGTGGTGACAAGCCTGCTTACACTCAGCCTGCTGGCGAGAAGCCTACCGGCGATAAGCCCACTGGTGACAAGCCTGCCAAGACCACCGAGGGCTCTTCCCCCAACGCCACCACTGATGTCCCTGAGGAGCACACTACCATTGTCACCAGCTACGACAGCACCTCCACCATCTACTCTACTGAGGTCAGGACCATCACCTCTTGCGGCCCCGAGGTCACCAACTGCCCTGTCACCGCCGGTACTCCTGCTGTTGTCACCGAGACCGTTGCCGTTTCCACTACTATCTGCCCCGTCACCGAGACCATTACTCACCAGGCTCCCAAGCCCGACAAGACTGGCTCCGACGAGAAGCCCGAGACCACCGAGGCTCCCAAGGATGGTTACAACGTTCCCGATGTTGTCCCCAGCTGCTTGAACACCTTCCTTGACTACGTCGCCGACTGCAAGGATAACACCGACGCTGCCTGCTACTGTCCCTCCAAGGACTTCGTTGCCAACGTCTTCGAGTGCCTCTACGCCCACGCTGAGAACGACGACACTGTTGCCCGGGCCGTCTCCTTCTTCCAGGGTATCTGCGCTCCTTACGCCGGTGGGAACCCTGCTATTGCCACTGGTGCCGACGCCGTCACTGAGCACATCACTGTCACTGGCACCACCATCATCACCTCTGCTCACTACACCACCGTCGTTGTTGCCACCACCGTCACTGAGCCCGTTGTCGCCAGCGGTACTCCTGTTGAGGGATCCTCCACTGTCAAGACCATTGAGACTGAGATCGTTGTCCCCGCGGTTGGCTTCACCTCCGGCCCGGCTGGCAACGGTCCCATCCCTGCTCAGACTGCCCCTGCTACCGCTCCCGCCGCCGGCACTGAGGCCCCTGCTCCCGGCTACGAGGCTCCCGGCTACGAGGCTCCCGGCGCTGGTGAGACTCTGATCACTGGCAGGCCCGTTGTCGGCACCGGTGGTCTCCCTGCTCCTACCGCTACTGGCGTTCCCGTGACTGCTGGTGCCGCTCGCAACGGCATGGGCATCGCCGCCGCCATCCTGGCTGTTGCCATTGCCCTGTAAGGGTCGTGATGCGCTTCGCACATCATGTCTGTTTTTCCTTGTTGTTTATAGGTTAGGTCTTGGTACCTGAGGCGGGACCTGTATGTATGCTATGTACACCCGCACCCCGAGATCGCTTGAGCTTCCAGGCAAGTTAGACAGCGCGCTCATCCCACATGTATCATTCTTACGATCCTTACGAACTATGCATTAGTGTGGAAACTTGGTACTGACCGGATCCTCATGTGACATCAAGTCTGGAGGTCGAAGAAAAAAAAAAATGAAGTAGAAAAGAAAAAGAGCAAGGGAAGTTACCAGTTGAGCCGAGATGCACAGAAGCATATATACCCGCTGCCTGGTTGTTTAATGTTAATATTGACTTATTTTTGTCTGTATCACTCCCCAATGCTCGCCCATGTCTGTTTGCCATGTGAAGTAGTTGTCTGTCTCTTGTGGAAGCAGTGACCCCTTGTACATTCGGTGACTCTGAAATGATCTATCGATTGGCACTAGCCTCAAGTGACTACAACAAGACTTCTATCGACTGGCAGTTGGCATTGCTTTGTTTCCGAAGAGAAGTTTATGGTATATCTTCTTCTATATGTTTGTGGGAAGCGCCATGCACAGGTCTCGATTGCCATATGAGAACTAACTGGCCTAGCACCTAAACAGATAGACTTGGGGACACCACCTTCTCAATCAAATTATCCTGAGCACTCTCTCAACAGTGGCAATACGATGGATGATGTTATGATATCGAACTTTCTTTGGTACCATATTCAGTTCCATTTGTATATGTCTTGTGTTCACTTGCCACCCTCGAATGACCACCAATCACCCAGACAGTGGAAGTCAAGACACTCGACTCGGCAGTATTTCGACATCTTGGACAATTGGCCTCTCTCTCAAGTAAAGTATATGATTGAGGCTGCCGAAACACCATCGTTGCTATCGAGTGCAGATATAGGCCGGTGATTGTCCATTTTCGCCAACCACAGCATCAAAGCATTCGCATTCCGCGGTAGATACCTCTATGTGCTTCAAGAATGAGGCCAAGCACAGTGATTGGTACTACAGTTGGTCTGTCAACGTAGGGGATGGTACCCTTGCTCGATCACGCAAGATGTATAGTGACGAGTGTAAGCAGTAAGTTAGCACATCGGAACCAGCCCACGAAGACCTGGGTGCCCTTGCTGAGAGTCTCAGGCCTCTAGAACTCGATGATACCAACTTGCGATATCTGCATGGTTGGCATTTCATGTGCGGATGTTGTCAGCTCTACCTTGGTATCTGGTAGCAATAGAGCCTGAGCCTTCTTGCAGCATACTAAAATCCGACCAAAGCTTTCTGACTTCAAGGTCAGACTGCCCTGGCTTTCCTACAGTTGCCCAAGTACGTCTTTCACTCAGAACGCTGACCTCCAGGGTCCTCAACCAACCCTGACGTGGCCACGCGTTCCTCTCAATCTTTCGGTTCCAATAAGGATTCATGTCTTATTGCAAATGTCGCAACTCGACCGGTAGCTTGTCCGATCATGTGCACACGAGAATTCGGGATCAACGACGTCGAAGGATTCACGGCGCCACCAGGGTCCAATGCCAAGACATGATGGCAATTTAAGCATTTCGAGATGATCTAATCTTATCAAATCAATCAGTTGCAGTTGCAGTTGCAGTTGCAGTTGGTGGCAATCATCAGATCGGCGATGCAACACAACCCAGCCTCGATATTGAAGAATCTAGACATCATTTCACCTCGTGGAGTGCTATCATTAGGATACGATACTCTTTGAGTTATTGTCTGTATCCGAAGTGCATTTCCATGTTCTGCCATGGGAGGAATGCTTTGGCGGATCAAATCGGGAGGTTTGAAAGACTCATTTGTCTTGTCAAACTTGTAATCGGCCGATGTTCTCGGCCTCTTAATAACAATTCTGTGATTCCAGGAAAGGCAAGGCTCTTTTCTGCTTACAGATAAGACCACAATAGCTCGGATATATTGCGATCTTATTTGGACACTATCCACTGCTCCCCGGCGCCCAAGACTCCCTAACTCTACGACAAGGACTTTTCTGGCCCACCTCGTGGAAAATGTCACCCGGACGGTCGGTTCCTGCGATGCTAAACAGGTCTAGTATGCATTCATGTTGTCTGGAACTTGGAGCAAGACCCTTCCTTGGGTATGATCCTGCAGAATCAGCCTATCAATCACCGGACCCCCACATGAGTACGACAAGGAAGGTCAAGAGGAAGGAAGACACTGGCCAGCCAGTAGTCGATTCGATGGTTGACATGCACAGAGGGTCCAACCCAGCATCGTCGGCACCGAGTCGTGTTACGAGCTCCGGATGGAAGGCTTGTTTCCAGACTGGACGAATAAGCTTCTGGAAACAAGCTTCATCCAATAGATGATGCTCTCGACACTGCAAGGTCTCCATTTGACACATCTACGGTGCTATTACCAGGCGTTAGACTCGTAGGGCTAAGCAAATAGAGCGTGGATGATCGGTGTTAGTGCGTCTTTTTCTCGCCCTCCGAGAACCAGGGACGTTTCTACAGCGAGAGGCTTCGTCTCGAACAGGGGCTTGTTGCCGTTGATTCTCCAGGGTCGCAGTGAGCTTAATCCTTACTGGCTAGTTATACGTGGGCTAAGGAGGCTCACCCATCGGACAACAGTTACCGTTTTAGCCTTCCGAAGGATTCGCTCTATGTTATCTAGCCATGGATGATCATCGCCTATCCCGTTCTCAATTCTCGCTCTAGTGAGAGCTTGCCATGCAGCCAGAGTTGCAATGAGCTATGATCTTGGCCTGGTAGGGCAAGGTACTTACTTTATGGGTGCTCTCCCCCCTTCAATGCGAGCTTGTGGTCCCCTCGTAGATTGAGCAATAGTCAAGCTTACTTCTCTCTTTCTTCCCGCGTTCCATTGAGCTGATTTGAGCACCTCTTCACTTTGGAACGAATTCGATATCCTTCGTTCCAACGGCGACTGATACCATGAACGGGCCTGAGCCCGTCAATGAAGTGTCTGTTCCAGACATCGAGAAGGCTCCCGCCAACAACAACAACAACAACAACAACAACAACATGATGGTCGATGGGGATGATGATCTCAAGGACGTCTCCTACGATGAGTTCGAGCAGCAGGGCGTCAAGAAAGCCGAGGCCATCACCAGCGTCTGGACCAAGAAGATGCTGAATGCCACTTTTGTCTTGTAAGTGGTTAGCTTACCTTAGCTTGCCAGGACTATACTGACTGTGTATTCAACAGTTTGTTCCTCGTCTCCTTCGTCGATAGTCTGCTCCAGAATGTGCAGAGTAACCTCATTCCTTACGTCACCTCGGCCTTCGCTTCACACGGTCTTCTCGCCTCAACTGGTATCTAGCCTCGATTCTGGGTGCCGTCTGGAACTTGGCTCTTGCCAAGATCATTGACATCTGGGGTCGAGTCTGGGGCTTCGGCGCCATGGTCCTCTTGACTTGATTGTTGTCGGTATGATCATGAAGGCTACATGCAACAGCGTCGAGATGTATGCTGCTGCGCATACGTTCTACTGGGTTGGCCATCTCGGTCTCATCCATGTCATTGACGTTGTTGTCGCTGACACCACTACTCTCCGCAACCGACTGATCATCATGGTTATCAACTACACGCCTACTGTCAGCTCCACTTTCGCCGGTCCCAAGATTGCTGAGCTCTCCTTGAACAACGTCAACTTCCGATGGGCTTTGGGTTCGTTCTGCATCATCCTGTTGGCGTTCTGCATTCCCGTCACGGTTATCTTTATTATGAATGAGGTAAGGCCAAGAATCTTGGCCTTGCTCCTGAGAAGGTACACAACCGCACTATTTGGGAGTCCTTCAAGTATTACTTTGCGCAGTTCGATGGTGAGTTTCATCTTTGTCAGCTTTGGACACACGGTCTTACAACGTTATTCTACTTATTGGTCTTTTTTCTGGCCAGTGCCGCTTGGGCTCTGCTCCTACTCCCTTTCAGAATCGCTGCTACTGCTCCCAACGGATGGGCCACTGGTTATATCATTGCCATGCCAGTCCCTGGGGTCGTTCTCATTGCCAGCTTCGTCGTCTGGGAGAAGTTCTTCGCCCCTGTGCCGTATTTCCCCTTCCACCTACTTGCCCGATCGCACCATCTTGGGAGCCGGTCTCATCTATGGTCTCATGTTTGCCTCTATCTTCTGCTGGGATACCTACTACGGCTCCTACTTGCAGGTTGTTCACTTTGAGAGTATCACCACTTCTGGTTATATCCTCAACTCGTTCTCTCTGATGGCTGCTTTCGTTGGACCCTTCGTTGGTATTGCTGTTCGATACTTGGGACGCTTCAAGTGGCCTTCTTTCGTCGGTGTACCTTTCTTGGTTCTCGGTACTGCCCTTCTCATCCACTTCCGTCACCCCGAGACTGCCGTCAACTGGCTCGTCATGTGTCAGCTTTTCAACGGTATCTACAGTGGTATCTGGGTCCTTGACTGCACGTATCGCAGTCATGCCTTCCGTCAAGCATCAGGATGTCGCTGTCGCTCTGGCCATCTGGGGCATGTTCGGCGGTATCGGCTCCTCAATCGGTGTGGCCATTGCTGGTGGCATCTGGACAAACATGCTCCCCACCGAGCTTGCCAAGCAACTCCCCGAGTCCGTCAAGAACAGGACTGCTACCATCTATGGCGACATCGACGTTCAGCTGTCTTACCCTGCTGGCAGCCCTGCTGGCAGCCCTGAGCGAGACGCTATCATTGCTGCTTATGACTATGTGCAGCAAAGGATGATCTACGCTGGTTGCGCGTTCATCCCTCTCTGTGTCGTCTGCCTCTCCATGTGGAAGAACATTGACATCAAGGAGAAGGATGCTTGCTCAAGGCAAGCAGGCCAGGGGCATGGTCTTCTAGAAGTCTATGAGGCAGACTCACGAAAACATTGAACGAGAATGGGGGCAGGGGATCTTATGAATCTCTGGGTAAAGATTAATGAACCGATATGATACAAAAGTTCCATTCGCTTTATGGACATCTCAGCTAGACTTGATTCAGTCGTCTCCGCGCTTAATGAATGTTAGCACTTGCATCAACGTGATATCACACGAATGATTCCGGAAACTGCATTGATGGTGATCTATTATGGTCCCTTCACAGAGTTACTTTATTTTGCGATGGTGTCGGTCCGATATACAGTATAAGGGCACGTAGTACGGAGTATGGGCTTTATGGTTTGTTTCTTCCCGCGGTTGGCATGACCCTGATACCATGACGCTGGCATTTAGCAACATGGGCTTGCCACAAGATCAAGGATATATGTTGAGTTTGTCAAGTGCTCTAGTAGTCAATAATCGCTCTTCTTCCTTGTAGGAAGCGCATGAATTTCTTTTTCTCTCTTTCTTACACTCTCTATGCACCATATCATTACAGCTTGGCTCCCTTCTCCTTGCGGGCCTGCTTCTCCTTGTCTCTCAACAGACGTCGAAGGATCTTGCCACTAGGACTCTTGGGAATGATTTCGATAAACTCGATGCCGCCCTTGAGCCACTTGTGGCGCGCCTTGTGCTCTTCGACGTGCTTGTTGATGCTTTTAGTGACCTCCTCGTCGGGCTTGCCCTTGGCCTCAGGTGCTTTGACGACGAAGGCCTTGGGAACTTCGCCAGCTCGTTCATCGGGGACTTGAATAACGGCACAGTCGTCGACGAGGGGATGGGTGAGGAGATGAGCTTCGAGCTCAGCTGGTGCGACTTGGTGGCCCTAATGGGGTGTGTAAGTAGGTGCGCAAAGACTTTGAGTTTGTGAAATTTACCTTTACTTTGATAAGTTCTTTGATTCGGTCCACGATGACAAGATGCTCAATGCCCTTGGGTGACTTGCGAACGATAACCTCGTCACCCGTTCGCATCCAGCGTCCATCGCTGTGGGTTACAAAGGTCTCAGCTGTGGCCTTTGCATTGTTGAGATATCCCAGAACAACACTGGGGCCTTGGACATAGAGCTCGCCGGGGGTGTGGTATTCCGTGACCTCTTTGCCTTCAGCATCGATGACCTTGGCCTTGATGCCAGGAAGAAGGGATCCAGAGGAGCCGGGATCGATATCGAGTTCGGTAGTTGATGAGACCACGGGTGATGTCTCGGTGAGACCTGCAAAGTTAGTGACGAGACAGGACGCGTGATTGAAGGGGTCGCACCATAGCCTTGGCAGATGTTCCAACTGGGCCAGATTTCGTTCAAGCCAGAGATCGTTTCCTTTCCGAGGGGAGCAGCACCGCTGAAGATGAAGCGGACAGAGCTGAGGTCGTACTTTTGACATTCAGCCTTGTGGCTCAGCATCTGGACCATGATGGGAGGGACGAGGGCCATTTGCTCGATCTTGAACCGTTGAACGGTAGCAAGGAACATCTTGAGCTCGAACTTGGGCAGAATGACTGTCTCATCGCCTTGATAGATACCTTGATACGAGTTAGTTCGGTGAGACGTGAAGCAGGAGTGGATGACATTAGACATTACCCCAATGAGCGACTGGGACGAGGCCGTAAATGTGACTGAGTGGTAGGAGACCAAGCTGAACCTGGGTATCGACTCCCGCTGCTTTTCGCCCCTCTGCGGTCTGGACTGTTATTTGCATGACGTTGGCGATCACATTGACGTGAGTGATCTCAACCGCTTTCTACGGTTTGTGAGCGGCGTATTCATCTTGTCCAAATCTGGCGAGACTTACAGGGAGACCTGATGTTCCACTGGAGTAGCATAGATACGCAACTTGCCTCGAGCCTTGACCCTTGATCCAATTCAGGGGCTGGAGTTCAGGCGCACCCTTGCCCTCTGCAATCAGATCATCGATTGACTTGAAAGGTGGCTTGGACTCGAAGCCGGGCACGGGTAGAAGAAAGACGCGATCCTCGGGGATGCCGACAGCCTTGGCGGCAGCGAGAGCAGTCTCGAGGAGAGGAACACAAGTGAAAAGGGCGCTTGCGCCGGATGAGCGAAGCTGGAGCTCGAGTTCTGGGGCAGAATACGCGGCACTGGCGGGTGTGACGATTCCGTTCAAACGGTGGACAGCATGGGTCATGGTAATGTAGTCGATCTTACACGTTAGCTGGGTTTCTGTGTGACTGAGCTCAAACGTACAGTGTTGACTGAGAATAGCGCCACTACTCTATCCCACTCTGTTCCATCGCGGACATCATAGCCCAGGCGCTTTGCAAGAGCGCGCGCGAGAAGTTTCCCGCGCTGGATCACCTCCTCTGTGGTGTACGTCTTACCAGAGATGCCACATGTGAAGGGATTCCTGGACTGAGCAATAGGCTTGCGAGCGTGCTTATCGCTGAAGATGAAGTCCGGGATGGTGATTGACTCGGGAGGTTCTACGGAATGTGAGCAGAGGAGCTGAAACTGGCGACAGGGTGAGCTTACCGAAGGGCAGGCTAACCGAGGGAGGAGGATAGAAGACCATCTTGGATAGGGATTAACTAGAGGAAGGGTATTCAGAGACTAGAGGGAAGAGGAGAGAATGAGGAAGATGGAGGAAAGGGAAGGGGAGAAAAAAGATGGGGAGCTGAATATGTACTACGCAGTTGGTTCGCTGCTTCTCTCTTCCCCTTGTCGCTTCGCTGCTTCTCTCTTCTCCTTGTCGCTTCGGGGGCTCCTCCAAATCTGGGGAAGACCCAATTTAGCGCGGTTTGATTCCTACTATCTCCGCATTACACCAATCTTGGCCCTATTAGCTACGATTCAAGATCAAGACCTCGGTGCCGGCCGAGGTAGAGATAATAGGGTCGTTGCCACAGGGTTACGTAGGTAGGTCATGTTTTGAGGTCAAAGCTGAAGGCGAGGTGCATGTGACTAGAGAAAATCTAAGGTTGAGAGTATTTCTTGGTATTTAGTATTCTGAGCTTAGTAGCTTCTGTATGTCTTCTATCGTTGCAGGCAGGAATTGGGGTAGAGGGAGTGGACCGCATCTTTTGATGCCTCGATATGTGGTGGCTTGCATTGGATTCCGCCCTAACTACTCCGTAGTTCCGCCACGTCCAACGTCTTCCGTCTCGATAAGGAGCGTCGTCCCTCGATGAGGAGAATTCATGTACAACCAGAGATTACGACTTGTCCAAGATGCTATAGAGAGCGAAGACGTTGTATCGTACTATGTGAGCAACTTGCACTGCTACTGTTGCAGCCAAAAGTCAAATTAAGCTCAAGTAAGCTTACCGTTGCAAGTTTCTCACCCGCGCTGATGTCCACCAGTCAGGATGGAATCAGATTGCCTAAAAAGGCAGATACAATGTTGCCAGATACCGAAATTACTCATCAAGGGCAACTACACGCTTGATTCTGGCTACAGACTACAGACTACAGACTACAGACTACAGACTACAGACTACAGACTACAGACTACAGACTACAGACCATCATATACTGCTTTTCGTGTGTTGATGAAATTGACCTCAACGCCTCAGTTCTGTTGCTTCCCGCCACAACGACTTCGCCCACTGGAACCGACAATTCTCTCGACTTTTGATCCGATCAGAGAGAGTTGGAGTTGTCGCCTTTTACTCACCGCTGATAGCCGTCACCCATCAGAATTGCGAAGTGGGGGTTACGATGTAACTCTCTGACTCAGAGATCTGGCACCTCCCTGGCGATGCACGACAGCCTTGTGAGAGCTTCGAGAGAGATGCCATTCATCGACCTTGGCGATTCTGCATTCTACAGCAGTGCGCCGATGTTTCTCGAGGAAAAAAGACTCAACAGACCACTACGACGATCACGATTACACAGACACGACCATTTCTTGATGGATACAGAGTGTCTCCCGAGATATCCGAAGTCTTCCTCCCGCGTTGCGCAAGATGTGGCTGTCAGCTGTTGCGGCACCACGAGCAGAGCACGTTGATCCAACACGATGGGTGCACAAAAAGTCTACATCGAGGGAAGAAATTCTCCGAAAGTATCTCCCGATCGTGAAGGCCATGACATGCTGTGCTTCCTTTCCACTGAACACAGCATAACGCGATGGGGCCCAGTACAGCTGAGGCAATTTCCAGGTCACGCAATTCATGAGTACAAGGTGGGATGATGCAAAGATCCAAACGCCGCCGTATGCTTCATGCCGCGCATACCCCAGATGCGGTCTGTCAATTGCAATCGTCATGTCCAAAGAGATGTCATCAAAATATGTACAACCATATCTCCCGCTCATACCTCCCGCTATAGCAAGTTGACTCCGAGAGCAAGACCGCCAATGACAGCAAACATCCAGCTGAGGGGTGTAGGCTGCCATGCGGCATTGTCCTTGTCATCGTCATCACCGCCACTACCGGCTCCGGCGGTGACCGTGACGGTTGGTCGACCGCTGAAGGTCTGTGTCGTCACGACGCCTGTGGCACAGTCGCGTTCGAAGTCGGGGCATGAGGTGATGGTGTAGGTGGTGGTGTACGCAGAGGTAGGGAACGAGCCGCCCGTGCCAGTAGCAGTAGCAGTAGCCGCCTATCAAGCAAGGTTGTCAGTCTGGTCACGCACATGTACGGGGTGTCATGACTTACACGTCCAGTGGCTGTGAGATCAGAACTCTTACACTTGCCAGTCTCACTGGGCACAGCGTCAGAGCCAGATCCAACAGCAACGATGTCCTCATCACCACAATCAGCGGCCTGGGCAAGATGGACCTCCTTATTATCCCAATCGAAGACGAAGTATCCGGCTCGTAGAACAGAGTCGCCAAGGATCTGCTGGTCGCCGGTAGGTACAAGACCAATGTAGCACGTTCCAGGTTCGAGCTCAAGAATAAAGTCGCTCAGGGCAACTTTAATGATCTTGTCACCAAACCCAAAATCAACCGTGCCATCGAGGTCGCGGTTTTCGCAGTCGGTCATGTAGAAACCCTCACCATCGTTCTGGGCATCGAGAGCCTCCAGAATTGGTCGCGCGACAGACATGTGCATGCGGCTAAGAGTCGTTCCGGAGTCGAGCATGACGTTGGAATCAGAGCTCGAGACACGAATGTTGTCCGTATCCCCGCTGATAGTGACACCGAGGCTATCCAACTCAACGGCGAGACGGTACTCACCACCCTCACCACGAATGATGGGCCGTGTCTCCAGGTTGCCAATGTACTTGCTGCGATCAATACCACCATAGATCAAAGCACCCTCGGTATCATCCGAGTGTCGCAGATCAAGCGCGAGCACGCGGCTGTTGATCAGCCCCTGATCAGCCATAGAAGTGAGCAATAAGCTATAAGGCTCATCGCCGTCAAAGCCAGCCCGTAGATCAGGCGCAAGACCCAGGATACCCTGGGAGATACCGTTGCTCTCAACCAAAACACCAAAAGTCTGATTTCTCAACTCCGAGTCTCCAAATGTCAAGAGATCTGCATAGTATCGGATCGTCGCAGATGTATGTGTCGATGAGTCGGACGCGTCGCCGTAGTCGAGCGTCTCGCCGCCGAAAGGACCGATGGGTGGTGTCTTTGACTTTCGGGGGTCGTATTGTCCAAAGTCAAGACATTGTTTGTATTGAAGAGCGGATTGAGCCTCTTCGCAGTCGGGGTTTATCCACAGTTCGTTGGAGCCGGTATCGAGAAGGACTGTGACTTTTTGAGGAGGAGTACCGATCTCGACTATAGAGTATTAACATCTGTAGTCAATCTTGAGCTAACAGCGACATACTGTCTGTCGCGTAGAAGAAATCTTTGTTCTCGAGTCGAACGGCGATGGCGTCGCCATCTTGACGCTTGTCGTGCGGCTCATTCTTGTTTCGCTCCACGGTACCAACGTGCATCGACAGATAACCTTTACCGGCTTTCGATCTCGGGAAGCTGATGGCGTCAACGCTGCCGAGCAGGGCTGCGGCTGTAGTTATCCAAGTCCACCTCATGATGACTTGTGTGGTGTTGTTTGCAAAAAGCTAAAAGCTACAACGGTCTCTGACAACGCTCCCAGGGGAAGAAGAGAGGCTGCCTCGTCTTTTAATAATAAACCAAGACTAACAACTCCAAGGCCCCCCCAGTGGCGCTTTCCCTGCCTGCCTCACCCCCGGGCTGTGCCTTGGTCGGTGGATGTGCTAGCCTCTAGGATCCAAAGGGACGGAATCAGCGGGATGTGCTTGGTTGGGTAATACGGTACAGCTGAAAAGTCCTTGACGTAGGGGTTTTGGACCTGCATAATTGGGCATTGGGGCGTTGTTTCGCGCATAAGAAGGCCTCTGCTGTGTAACGTGTGTCTTCTATTCAGAGCATGTCTTCTGCTGGTGAGTCTCTTCTCCCTGAGGAACAAGAGACAGCTAACATTTGTCTCTGTCCAACAGTGCCTTTCTCTCTCTGTAGTTATGTTGAATCAGAGTGCCAATTCAAGGCTCGCTAGTAGGCCCCCATGTCTCACGTCACAGACGTGATCCATTCAGCTTGGCTCATTTATCATGACTCCGCCTCTCTTCCTAGCAGCCGGGCTAATCCCAACCAAGCAGATCTTCGGTCGCTTCCCCAATGAGACTCGCCGTCTTCCTGATCACAAGAAAGACGGCAATCACTGTAGCGTCTTGGCCAGTTGAAGGATGCCTCTTGCAGTGGATGATGTCCTTGAAGCTCAATTGGGATTAGGCATCTCAGCCCGTGGCGACTTTGTCCCTCGGCCTTGGGGAGCAGGAAAACATAAGACCCAAGTTTGTTGGGGTGATGAAATAAATTCTAGTAAAGGCATCCTAATAAACTTATCCTAAATCTACCAAAGTCACCTGAATCTTTTTATCACTCAGGCTCAAGGTCCCGAGGTTTGTTTCCTCCCCTGGCCTCGCTCTGGCATCTGGTAGAATGAGAGATGGAGGCTCGGGAGGAATACGATATGCTGCATGCTTATTTTGAGTCGCATAAAAGTGAAACGTTGGATGCAAAAGAATCAAGAGCGATTGGATACACAGTCAAGGTTGGCCCTGTTGCTTGTGGAAATTAAGCTCACGGAAACCGATTCTTTACTCTGTATGGCTGCAAGAATTAATAATAAACGATCGGAAGTTTATCTACAAGCATATCCTACCTAGCTCTGTTTGCGCTGATGACTCTCAGCCCTGGCGTGGAATCCTTGTTCGCGATGCCGATGTAGGGTAGGTACACCATGAGTTTTCTGAGATTGCATTGATGATGAGCAAGCCATGTACAACGACGTTTGCGCTCAATGATTACGCAAGCCACTGGGCTACAGTTCTTGACAACGGGCGGCCTCATTGCGATTTGATGTGCAGCGCGTTCTTGGAACGCAGGTAGGGACTATGAGCAGGCGTACTGAGGATTTTAGCCAACAACTTGATGAAAGTTGGAGACAGACATGAGATGAGAGCGGCAAGACAGGTAATCCTCAATGAGTTTAATTTTTATCTAGTCAATCTTGAGGGGTTCCGAAACCTTTCTATCTAGCTGGTAAGCTGCAGGTCGTTATATTTTACAATTACAAACCATGCCATCTATCCAGTGTCGTTTCATTTATGCCTTCAAACCCGTGCCAGACACCAACAGTGTAACACTGCCGAGTTGTCTTCTCACATCCTCCCTGTTAACATCATGGGTATCCTCAACCTCTCCCCACTGTCCGGTTTGCCAGTCAACTTCAAGACTGGTAGCAACGGCGGCTTCCTCAACACCAAACTTCTTACCAGGGTTCAGATGTCCCCTCGCGACTGACCCCTCGGTCCACTCGACGACGAATCGTGCAGCAGCAATGAGACTCTTGCCAGCCAATGTGGCACGCTCGAGTCCAGCAATCTCGAAAGCATCAAGACCAGCGATCCAACCCTGAACAATCTCGCGAACTCCAGGTGCCTGTGGCTGAGGCAAGATGGAGTGACCGTCTAGGACTGGGTTGATGGTGATGCCTGGCCAGACATGTGTTGTCAGGAAAGACACAATCTCCTCGGCTGTGCGCTTCTGTACATCTCGTAGCGACTCTCCAGCTTCGTTCCTGAGTTCGTGCGCTCCTGCAGGAGGGTTCCAGCAGAGAATGGAGTCGGTATCGAGGTATCGTAATAATGTTGTAGCAATGGCATTTCGGACTTCTGAGATCTCGCCCCCAGGGGTCTTGTCAGCCTCGGCGATATCGAGAGCTCGGCATGCAAGACTTGTAAGAGGGATCAAATGATGTCTGGTAGCATCTTGTGCAGAAGTCAAAAGATCCCATTCGAGGGCGAGGGCGGAAGCAAGATCGGGCTTGGTGATGGGAATTCGAACGATCTCCTTGGACACAGGGTCTCTCAACGGTCGAGTATCGAGCAAGACTTGAAGAGCACCTGTATCTCATCAGCATACGCTTTGATGGTGGGGTGGAAGTATTTGTCTAACCGTCAACTTCCTTCACAGAAACATCCTTCCAGAATCGCTTCTTCAGACCACCGCCTCCCTCTCCAGAGCTAGCATTTCTAAGCTCCTTGGCATTTTTGAGCATCTCAGCCTGCTTTCTCCGCCTCGCAACTCGCTGATGGACATTTTCGGCGGGCTGGATCGGCGGCTCAGGTGGCGGGCCTGTGCCGACCACTGGAGTGACATTGGCGGCCTTGACAACGGTCGAGTGGATTGGACGGGCAAAGGCCGGGCGCTGGATGAGCCGACGCGCAATGCGAGGTGGTACTCGTGCTACAGACTTCATTCTGGGCGACAAGTTGGGTCGTGGATTGAGGTTGAGAATGAAGCTGGCGGATTTAAAGAATGCGACCCGGAAAATTGGGTCCGGCTGGAAGTTCGAAGTGGGTGGATGGATTCAGGGTCGACATGATGTCACTTTTTGAAGGTGAGAGCTATGAAAAGGGAAAAGGGCCCCAGGAACCTTTTGTTATATATATACATATGATGATCATAATGTATCAGACAGTTTCTAGTATTTATTTAGGCTATTAGGAGATGTTAGAGCATAAATGCAAGTTTAATTGAGCATTTGAAAGGCTGCGGGTACTTAGGAGAAGATACGTATTCTACTCTAAGCCGCTACTTGCTCACCCTGAACCCTCCTTCAGGGTGAGCCAGGCACACATGCAGAACGGACGACGTCACCCGTTGTGTCTCCCTGCTTCAATATCATACAATAGCTGCCGCCTATTCTATCGGCCAACAGTACCGGAATCACACGAGGGCCTCTTTCTCTTGTGGAGTAACCGCTTCAGTTGAGTTTGGCGCATATCCGATAAGATAATCGCTAGATCGCTCAAGGCAAGAGTAGCCCTGGTACCATTTCCTCAATTATGTCGTGACATCGTCGTTGTTCATCGGGAAATCCGTCCCAAGGATATAATGTCAGGGAGTAGTATTTACCCGTCAGTGACCATCAGTTATCCAACCACCCGTCGATTTTACTTTATCTTGCACAGTAAGGGTCGCAAAAAGTTCATCGTGGCAGAGTCGTAGATACTCAGGGTATGATATATTGCGTTGGTCACGCCTAAGGCTCTCTTCTCGCTCTGGCGCTGCTTTTTCCGCTGCTTTTACTCGCTCCTTAGACGCTTCTGGCTTACGCTGAAGCTCGTATATCTCGTCGTCACGGTCAGCCATCGGTATCTAGTTTGTATGTGGATGGTACTCGGCCTGGGATGGTAGGGTATCTGATTACGGATGGATAGAGGGTCCGAGGAAGAATTGGGTTCATGTTAGCTACTTATAGAGGTGACGAAACAAAAGTGAACACTACAGCTGCGCATATAAGAGAAGTATTGTTTCCAGAAGACGCGATGGAACGAGAATGACGAAGGAGGAAGGCCGGCTTTCTATAGGCAGATGGAGAAGGAATGGATGCCTTGATGCTGAGGCGTTACCTTCGGTGCCGGAGGCAGGCAGCAGCAGGGCAGGGGCCACTTTTTATAGATGCTTGAAATTGTGCAACTGCGCGGCACCTGTGCGCGCCTGCCAAAGTAAAGTTAAGTTGAGATTTGTTGAACCTGTAGGGGCCTGTAATTCTGATGGATGAGTTGATTGATTGAGTTGACTACGTCTGACTGCTTCTTCTGACCCCTCTTTCTTTCTATAGGCTTGCGCTATACCTATTTGAGCTCTATCTGATCAGGTGACTCTTCCTTCTCCCTTGCTGAGGCTCTATTAGCCAAAACGAGGTGCGATATTATAT
>VYWZ01001825.1:0-20752 GCA_008711595.1 Fusarium xyrophilum
CCCCCAACTCCAACCCGGACGTCCATCTTGCTTGTACGAAACACGACACAACCACCACCTGCAGCACGACTACTCCTACAACTGCTTAGCAGTTCCAACTTCTACCAACTTTCCTCCTCTACTCAGCTTCACTTTTTTTTTTTTTGGTCGACAATCACTCATATTTACTCAACCCTCAACGCGAACTCACGTCGACCCACTCTTATCTAAGGTATCTATCTGGCTGCCTTGTCGACGACATCACCATTCGGGCACTTAAACGGAAGCCTACACTCAACGCAATTCTGCCTTCTGCCTCCCTCACTTTAGCGTCTGATTACTCTCAGTTGTCGAGTCATGATATGACCTTCGACATCCGAGTGAGACTGGCATAGCTTTTTGCGATTTGTTGGGTATCGCGTCGAGCTGCTTCTCACATCTTCGACTTGGCCATTTCACGCAACACCGTTAACGGCTTGCACATTTGGCTCACCAACGTGCGCAACCTTTATTTTACCTACTGCATTCTTCACCGATCACTGTATCTCGCACTAGCAGCAAATATCACTAAGGCCTAGTTATTCAACTGTTTATACCCATCAGCCTTACTGCGTCATCTGCTCGCGCATCACCGCAGCGCGCAGCGCGCAGCACTTCGCAACCTCACAATGTCCTTCTCGAACAGCAGCGGTGGCACACTCGCCCTACCATCACCAACCCACGCCCATCACATCGACGTCACATCGGCAGTTCGCACTCTCCGACGCTCTATTTCACGATCACCTTCCAAGTTTTTAACGCGTTCCAACTCCCAAAACTCGCTGAGCCCCGAAAGCCCCCATCAAACCTCACCTCAATCGCCTTGTCGTCGACTTGGCGCAACGCCGCAAAACCAACAACTTCTACCGTCCCACACTCGCTCAGCACCTCCTCATATCAACGGTGCCCCGCATTCAAGCGCCTCTACACCCTTCCGCCCCAGCGTTAGGCTCTCGTTGCGTTCCGCCAAGGCCGGTAAGACATCGCCCTCAAGACCGTTGACACGAGCACGCGCTTCTCCCAAGAGCCCTCTCAAGAGGGCACTCAACATGGCTCCCGATAGCGGCAACTCACTACCTGCGGTGCCTTTGGCTTCGGTCATCGATGCATCAGGGCAAGAGAACAACGCTCTGGGAGCTACAAGCCCCATCTCTGTCAGTCCCGTCAAGCGACGCAGCCTCACTCTCGACGTCGCTGGATCTTCGCCGACCTCATTTCTCAAGTCTCTTGATTCCAACAATGACGGCCATACGGTCCCAAACAACGGGTCATTAAAGCGCAGTGACGCAACCATGAATCTGGACCAACCGAGCCAGGGAAGCCCGGTGGCTAAGCGACGGAGCTTGCATGGAATATCGGGGCTGGGCCAGAACGAGGACCAAAATATCTTTGGTGCCAATACGACATGTTCACAGAGCTTCTATATACATGAAGACTCATCTACCGAATATGAGATTGCGGGTACTAGCGGATCACCATTCCGTGATCCTGTCCCCTCACCAACACCTGCGACGACGAATGTTCCTAGGAGGTCATCGTCCCTACGTAAGTCAACTCTACAACAAAGATATGGGGAGCGAGGATCTTGGGGAAGACGATCCGGTGAACGACAGCTGGCTCAGATGAGCTCCGAATATTCTCCTGTCCGAAGTCGACCTCGCCTTTCTCTGGACCAATTTGTTCCTCCTCCTGTGCATCAAGAGAGTCCCTTTGTTTCTACAACGCCGACCTCGAAACCACCACCCACTTCCTTCTTTGGCGACAAGGCCCACCAACGACATCCTCTATCGAAGACACTGACGACATCGTCTTCAGGAAACAGCCTAACCGAGGAAGCACCCATTTATGCTCCCGTGGCCCGGATGCCAGATCGACCCAGACTCCACCTTTTCTCACGATCACTACCCCTCAATGCGACACGACCTACTCGCCCAAATGATATGTCCAAGGCCATGGCGACACCCAGTAACTCGCAGCTGTGGGTGGGCGCTTTCAACTCTACTGGACTTATTTCCAAGGTCAACCGAAACCCCGAAGAGGATGCCGACAAGAAGATGGCTCCTCCCGATACACCATGCAAGAAGCATTCTAACCCGTTCGCTACTTTCCCTCCACCGGCCGGGAGTGCTATGAAGAAGAGGGGTAACAACCGGAATTCTTTTGGCGGTCTCCCTTCCACCCCATTTGGTAACAGTACTGCCAGCTTTGGTAGGCCAGGAAAGGGCATGTCGATATTCCAGCGTGGCAGTGCTTCTAGGAGTGCACGTCGCGGCAGTGTCCTCAGCCTGGATGGTGATGAGCACAAGCTCTTTGGTGAAACGATTGACTTTTCGACACCGATGGAAGGCGACGCTCCCCCTACCCCAACCAAGAACACTTTAACTCCCAGCCTTAGCAAGGTCAGCGAGTACTCGTTTGAGAGTCCCCATGATAACCATAGCCCAACTGCATACCGAACGTTACACTCTACTACTCCGGTCCTCGGCACCTCTATCCCTCGAGAAGCAACTTGTAAGTCGGAAGTCCCATCAGCGGACGGACCAGCTGGAAAAGTCGAGAATCCAATCCGGCTTCCCGATGCTGGACGTCTGTGTTCCCCATCTTCGCATCTGCCTCTATCTTCGTTTGGCCGTTCCAGGGCTCGACGAGGATTACACTCTCCTTCTCCACTAAGCACAGTTTCTTTGAGTCACTCCCTCAGTTCTCCTCATGAGACATTTACTAAATCGAAACTCCGTGAATCAGCCAGCCCTCTTGATGGACGACGGACACCGCAGACCCCACGTGAGAGTTTGCTGCCTCTCGACACCAGCCGATTGTCTATTTCCCAGATTGGCGATAGCTTCTCTGATAACATGCCACCTCCCGTCACCCCAACAGCCGGACGGGACTTGCGATCATCTACCAGCCTCCTTGTTACTCCTGTGAACGCCCGTACTAGTAACATTGACATTGATGCAAGCCTGTCCTCACGATTTGACAAGGTCGAGCAGATTGGAAAGGGTGAATTCTCTGTTGTCTATCGTGTCATTCAGGCGGACACTCAAATGACATTTGGCAACCTCAGTACAACCCCGACAACAAGCCCCACTAAGGGCAGAGTCTATGCTGTAAAGAAGAGCAAGCATGCGTTCCAGGGACCGAAGGATCGGGATACGAAGGTTCGAGAGGCCGAAATTTTGAGGACTCTTAGCTACTCTGAGCATGTGGTCCAGTACTTCGATCATTGGGACTACAACAACCATCTCTATATTCAGACAGAGTACTGCGAAGAGGGTACCCTCGACAAGTTTCTGGGAACTGTTGGACGAGGTGGACGACTAGATGACTTTCGCATCTTCAAGATTCTCCAGGACCTGTGCTTGGTAAGTTATAAACCACTTCGCTACTCTATACCTACTAACATTTCTATAGGGCCTGAAGGATATTCATGATTCAGGTTTCATGCACTTGGATCTCAAGCCGGCCAACATTCTTGTCACGTTCGAAGGTGTTCTCAAGATTGGCGACTTCGGCCTAGCCCAATCCTGTTCATCTGCCGAAGGCGTGGACGTTGAGGGCGATCGTGAGTATATGGCCCCGGAGATGCTCAAGGGCAAATCCTGCCAGTCCGCCGACGTCTTCTCCCTTGGTCTCATCATCCTTGAGACAGCCGCCAACGTTGTCCTACCTGACAATGGACCTACATGGATCGCCCTCCGCTCTGGAGATCTTTCCGAAGTGCCAAGTCTCACCTGGAATCCCTCTATTGAGGTCCAGCGAGATGCCACTGGTAACCCTACCGAGATTATTCATAGCGATGATTTCACAAGTGGCAAGACACACGACCCAAGCAACTTGTTTGGCCCATCCAAGCGATCGGAACTACTGCAACCTCCTGAGTTTATGGTTAATGCGACCCACGACAGCTCTCTCGACTTGATTGTACGATGGATGACAGCTCAAGAGCCCAGTGAGCGACCAACTGTGCATCAGGTTCTGGAACTTGAGGGCCTGCAGTGGGTTCGCCATCACCGCGCCGCACCGGCAACTGTTTACGAAGGAAACTGGGGACCTGATGAGGAGTTGATCCCTATTTCCATCGCAGAGGGTGGTGACAGTGACACAGAGATGACCGACGTCTAGAGGGAATTACCTGGTTGCATTTCACTCTGAATAGCACTGAAGGTCTACTGAGAAGGAGCTTTTTGCGATTTTTATGGGGAGAAGAACGCCGGAATCATGTTGGAGAACCTGGTTCGACCTAGGAACATAGCACTCACGACCAGGAGGAATTATGTGCTCTGACGACATCTACATTATTTGCTACTACGACACGACACGAAGACCACGAGGAATGGAAGTCATTAGCGGGAGATTTATTCCCATGGCGTTTTGTTGAGTTCTTTATTCAACATTCGATTCGGAGGCTGTCGCTGCTAGGCATGCCACGACTGTTCCCCGGACCGACCTTTTTTTCATTTGTCAACTTTTCTTTGTACGCCACAGAGAGCGAAAGCACAGTTTGAAGAATGTGCCCCTCTCAGGAAGATGGCTTGAATATTTTGCGTCTCAACAACGAGACTGCGTGTACCAAATACCCCGGAAAGCATTAGACATGCTGTGGTTACAGCGCATGTTGGGTGGGAGTGATAATCAAAAGTTCCGGCAAACCTCTGCAGGATCCAGCAGAGAGGGGCAACAGCACAGGACACAGCATATGGAGGAGCCAAAAAGAGACGGTTGTCTTTGAGAAACGATTGTATCGAGTCATTGGAAGGTGCAGGATTTGCTACATGAGACGCTGGAATATTGTAAATTATAGTAATGGCTCTTTGAGCAAGCATACAAGCAAGCATGGTGCAAGGATACTTTAGAAGCCCACTGCCGAAGCAAGGCAGAATGTGATGGATTGAAAGGTCACTGGATGGGGGAGCTTGATCTGATAGCTGCTGATGATTCTGACGACGAAATGGCATGAACATGATACGATCAAATCATAATCAACACTTACTTCCCTTTGCCTGTGTATCAAGTTGTCTGTGTATGCGTGATATCTGAAAGCCCATGATACTGTAGTCCTTTATTATAGCTCCTATGCACGCAACTGATAAATATGGAAATCTACGTAGTACATCTAATGTTGTGCCAATGCCCTCCAATAACTGCCGTCTAAGGCGGGGGTTTACTAAGACGGATTCACAAATCGATACGTAACCCATCAGGCTTTCA
Organism: Fusarium xyrophilum; assembly: GCA_008711595.1. Taxonomy (NCBI): domain Eukaryota; kingdom Fungi; phylum Ascomycota; class Sordariomycetes; order Hypocreales; family Nectriaceae; genus Fusarium; species Fusarium xyrophilum. Next base: position 5,230 of record VYWZ01001825.1, read on the forward strand.
ACTTACACCTCCGCAACTTACCTCAAACTTATATCTGGTCTCACATCAGTACCCACACATACACTGAAACACCTCAGCTAAACAATGACGATCCCCAAGCTACTACCAGGACAGGCTGAATTGCCTAGCACTGAGAGCACAAAATCGTACTGGCATCACAAACCCTCTGAGAAGCTCATCGGGCATCGCACCACATCTGAGCTCCCTTCCACAGCCGATGTTGTGGTCGTTGGCAGTGGTATCACGGGGGCATTTGCAGCGAGAGAACTTGCTAAGGGGGGCTGTAAGAATGTGGTGCTTCTTGAAGCAAGAGAGGCCTGCTGGGGAGCTACAGGAAGAGTGAGCTAACTCTGCTCAAAGTCTTTCACACGGGATTACTGATTGTCATCAGAATGGTGGTCATTGCCAGCCCCTTATCTACGCCTCCAAAGCTCCAGTCGCTCAATTTGAACTTGATACCTTTAACTTCCTAAAGGACCCTGTATCAGAGCACAATAGCCCTTGTGAATGGGAGACAGTCGGAGGTGTGTCCCGCGTCCCTTCACAAGAAATCCTCGACATCGTGACCCGGCATCTAGACCGTCTAAAGAAAATCAACCCCGAGCTTGCGGACGATATCAAGGTAATGACAGACCAGGAGCAGCTCAAGAAACTGCGAGTTTCAGGGGCATCTGCTGCAATATACCAGCCCAACGCCGCTAAGCTATGGCCGCATAAGCTTGGTAGCTGGGTTCTTGAGAGTCTCCTTGAAGCAAACGACTCAAGCGTCTTCGATCTTCAAACAAAGACGCCCGTAGAGCATCTTCAGCGGATTGGTGACTCTTGGGTTCTCCACACCCCTCGTGGCCAGATAGCAGCCAGGAAAATCATCCTAGCAACTAACGCTTATACCTCACACCTTCTTCCGAAGCTATCTGGGTACATGGTTCCCGTGCGTGCTCAAGTTGCTGCTCTCACCCCTTCAGACAGCAGCTCACCATTGGAGCATAGCCAAGTATGGTGGACGCCAGATGGAGGAGACGACTATCTAGTCCAGAGACCTTCGGGTGAACTTATCACCGGCGGTGAGAGATTAGGCTCATCCGATGGCCAAGTTGGACTATCGCGGGACGATTCGATAGGCCCAGTTATAGCTCAGCGATTGCTTGCCTCACTTCATGAGGCCGTCAAGCTAAGGGCACCAGAAGAAACCGAGGACGCTTCTCTTCAATCTACTTATGAGTGGACTGGCATCATGGGCTATTCCAAAGATGGCTATCCGTGGGTTGGCCAACTACCCGCCTATCTAGGCGGTGAAGATGGTGGCCTCTGGCTTAGTGTTGGTCATACGGGGCATGGTATGCCAGTTGCAGCGAGATGTGGAATAGCGGTTACCCAGGAGTTATTGGGGATCGCCGAAGGTGTGAAGCTGCCAGCCCAATATTAAATTGATGGAGGGCGAGTTGATAGGGCTCGAGATATGAAGATACCCTAACACTGTTAGACGAAGTCATGATGATGATTGGTGATGGAAAATGAAATACGTCTCATGGCAAGGGCCATGATGAGGCCTGTGTGAAATGGAGATAATAAAATGCCTGGGAAAACCATCAGAGATGTTGCTGTCGCTTGTTGAGACAACCTCCCTCACACTAAGAGAATCTCATGCAAACGTATTGATACAAGTAAACTCTGCTCAGTCTGGTCCTAGAAAGAAGAACCCTTCTGTCACCAATCGTGACATACCTTCTTTATCGATTTGCTCGTACCTCACAGACCATCGCGTACGCAGAGAAGTCTATGATTTGCGAAGTAATGCAATACATTAGCTTGCGCGCCCGTCGCCGCCGCTGACCTACAGCTTGGCGCGCACCTCAAGGCCGTTGCTAACTTCGCGTTTTGCTCGCTCACGTAGAGCCTGACGCAAGATCTTGCCCGACTTTGAGTGACAATATATAAGCCTCGAACTTGCAGCGCCTCTTACTGAGAAGGATAATGGACTCACAGGAACTTTGGGGATAGCGTCGACGAAGACCACTCCCCCCGTAAGTTGTTTGTACCTGATAACACGACTAGCCAGCCAGTCTGCGACGTCTTGTTCAGATGTGTCTTTTGTGTTTGCTGATCTGACGACATAGGCTCGTGGGAGCTCCTCACCGTTGACCATGACGCCAACAACTGCAGCGTCTGCAACATCTTCTCGTTCAAGTAGGAGAGACTCGAGTTCAGCTGGAGCAACTTGCATGCCTTTAACCTTGATCAACTCCTTGACGCGATCCACGATATGAAAGAGAGATCCTTTTGCGTATTCCTCCACAAATGCAACGTCCCCAGTACGGAGCCATCGAGTGCCCTCAGAGTCAGTGACGAATGCGCTTCGGGTTGCACTTGGGTTTCTCCAGTAGCCACGCATCACCGTGGGACCCGTGATCCAGAGTTCTCCTGGGGTGTTTGCAGTCGTAATTTCCTCTCCAGTTTCGATATGGATCAATCTGGCCTTGGAATCTGGTGTCAGCTCACCAGCCGCGGAGCTGGGAGCTTTGTTAGGGTCCCACGACAATACGGTGCAGGTTGCTTCAGTCATCCCCCAACCTTGCCGTACTACTGACTCGCCCCCAGGTATCATCCCGGCAATCTCGCGTTGTGTATCCTTCGCTAATGGGGCAGCACCGGATGCAATCATGTCGATGCTACTCAGGTCGGCACGGCGTGCAAGCGGGTGTTTCGACATAAGGACAAGAATAGGAGGAACGGCCAGAAGCTTCGTGATGCGAAAATTCTGAACATGTGCGAGCATTTTAGGAAAATCAAAAGAAGGCATGATATACACAGGAACACGCTCGCAAGGGAAGCTGGTGATGAAGTAGCCTTGACTAAAGGCGTGATACATGGGGAGGAAACACAAGGCAGCAGCACGTTGACGGCGAGCTTCGTAGTCGGGATGGAGTTTATGGAAAAGAGTCACACCACAGCTATTCGCAACGTGATTGTAATGTGAGATCTCGACACCTTTCGGTATTCCAGTCTAGTGCTATCAGCTTCGCGGCACTTATTCAGGATGAAGAAAAAGTTGAAAGATTGACTCACAGTCCCTGAGCTGTAGTTGAGAGAGCAGACAGAGTTATTAGAATCATTTGGCTCAGTCCACTCGTATATCTTGCCCTCTGGCTTGGACGCAATGAGCTCTGTCCAGTGTCGACTGCCTTCTGTGGGTTGTGTCTCAACAGGTGAATCTGGCCATGTCGAATCCAACAGAAAGACTCGTGAAGCTTTCATACCAACCTGTGAGGCAGCAGCCAATGCCACTTCCATGCCGCTCTCCGCGGCAACGACGAATGACGCCTCGCTATCTTGAAGTTGATGGGCTAACTCTCGAGTGACATACCCAGGGTTAGCTCCTGTGAATATGCCCCCGGCCATCCAAATGCCCATCACAATGACCGGGAAGAATAAGCTGTTACTAGCGAAGAGGAGAACACGATCACCTGGCTGAAGACCATTGTTGATAAGACCGACGGCGATACGCTTCGCAAACAATCGGGCTTGGTTGTAGGTGAAGTAACGTTGCTCAGGGTTATCAGCATCGATGAAAGCCTTCTGATCTGGTAATGGCCCCGAAGGCGAGCCAAATATCCATTGTTGAATCGAGCAATTAGGAACCGACACCGAAAATCGCGATTCGATTGGCATCGTGCGGTGCTGTCGACAAGTCGAGATATCGATGCTTCAAGAGGGATGAAGTTCAGGACAACCAGTCAGATGGAGTACGAGGTTCTATTTCTTTGTAAGACGGAAAGAGGTCCAGCTCAGATGAGTCGCGATTGCCTACCAAAGACCAGAAGTATCAAGCCAAACCAAGCTGAAAACCTCAGGAAGGAGGTGCGCCATCTACCTACCTTCTTCTGTAGTTCATTCAAGATCTGGCGCTTCCAACGTGGCTCTAGACCTAAGATATTAGCTGAAAGATCCTAGCTCTCAAGTTAGTTAGAAACAAGGGTCTCTCACTCTTAGATCAAGCTCGACGATAGAGTTGAGCCAGGGGTTATCGACTGACGATGAGGGATGTCACCAGAAATAAATGAAGGGCAGATTCAATAGTTACAGCCCTGGCTGAATTATTGACGCGAACAGGCTCAATATTATATACATACAAGAACCGTTTGTACATGCTGTAGTTCCTCAGCCTTTTTCAGAGAGTGAGTGATGAAGACGCTTAACTAAAATTAGCTACACTCATTACTGGATTCCAGCCATCATAACGCTGGCTCCCTTCTCTGTCCCCGCCATCTGAAACCTAAGACGGCAACAATCGATATCATCTCAATGGCCAGCAAATTATTCACTGGTTTTATGCGCCCACCTCGGTGAGTTGGCAACTACAGGACCAGTTGTCATCGGTAGTCCTGTGTTGTGAGCCTCCAGAACCACAGCATAAAGGTGGTGATACCTCAGCACCCAATCCACTGTTGATGTCTCATCGCCAGAAGTAAGCCTCTAGCCGAACTACACAATTGTGCTTCCCCAAACATCAACCGGGAGGCTCTGTACCGATGCGAAGTGGCAAAGTTACCTTGACTCGGGGTTGTCTTGCGGTTAAAGAAGGTTAAACAACAAACCCCTTTTAAGCTTATATTGCCCTGACGATGTACCCTTTCGTTTAACCTCTGCAGGTGAGGAAGCGAGCATAAAAGCAACACTTGCGCAGACAGTCGAGTATGCTGCAACTATTCGGTTGTCCCACCTGAAATATCATGTATGAAGACAAATCTGGTAGTGGATGGCTTGAGTTTCGGTTGTTTGACGAGCATCATAGAGAGCGGCGTGTTGGATCCTGCTTGTGTGCTATCATAGAACGAATCCAATTGGATCTGATTCCGAGTTCAAGGCTCCAAGACGAATGCTGCTCGTCGTTGAACAACACTCACTCGCTCACCTGACAGCAGGCTGGGTTATAGGCTATCGAAATGGAATCGCGATTCACAACATGCTCAGTGGTTAGATACACATACTGAGAGGGATGTTTGGAGATTGCGCACAAGAACAGAGGAACACGTGGTACCACCAAATCCACGAAACTTGTTTTGATAGCGTAACGTTTGTAAGTGTTGAAGATAGTCAGCGAAGGGGCTGCAGAGCTTCTGTCAACACAGGCCCATCAAACCCAATGCCCTTTGCAAGAAAGCGATTCTCTACAGGTGTATTCGACTGAGTCACGAGTAAAAGATTAGCTTACTCTTTTCATACGCCGGTGGTTGATTCGAGTTCCTGTGTGATTGAATCATCAATGACAGTTTATGTGAATGTTCATCATCGTAACTTAACCATAAAAAACGTCAATGATTGAGCTTTTCTGAATTCAAGCTTGAGATAGGCGAAGTATGTAAATCGAGGAGAGCTACAGGTCCACCTCCACTTACACCTCATGACGGACGATACGTACCTCTCCATCGGCCCACACCGGGACGGCTAAACCTTGGGCCAAACACACCAATCATCGACGTTGATTTTGCAAGCAGCTCCAACTCGAATTGCAATGCTCGCTACGACGGCGACATTTTGACAAGTCCCGGAACCGACGACCTTGGAAGCCCTCCCGCCTTCGCGACGACACCTGCTCCGCTCGCTCAGAAAAACACCACCGACTATTCACAATGGCGAGCAAGCTCACTCCCCCCCTCATCCGCTCCGCCATCCGGCCGGTGTGCCGGGCTGCCCGCCCTCAGTCTCGCGCTGCCATCTCTCTCACAGCCAGCCGACGAAGCGACACCCTCATGGTGGTAAGTAGGCCAATTGGCGCTGTCAATTGCGACCCTGGACCATAGATCATGGTAGATCTATCGGCGCGTAGTTGCTGGCGATGAGAACCAACTTGTCTGACCTACGGCCGTATGACAGCATCGAAACACCGAGGACAACAACCCGGACATCCCCTTCAAGTTCAACGAGAAGAACCAGACCGTCATTGCCGAGATCCTCAAGCGATACCCTCCCCAGTACAAGAAGGCTGCTGTCATGCCTTTGCTAGACCTCGGCCAGCGCCAGCACGGCTTCACCAGCATCAGCGTCATGAACGAGGTCGCCCGTCTTCTTGAGATGCCTCCTATGCGAGTGTACGAGGTTGCCTCTTTCTACACCATGTACAATAGAACCCCCGTGGGCAAATACTTTGTTCAAATCTGCACTACGGTATGTTGTTTTCCCACATGAAGCACGGCTTTGTCGACTGCAATTGCTCCACGCTAGTCTGGCAATGACGATTAGACGCCACTAAAGATTATCGGTTACTCTAAAAGTACAACCCACTAACAATTACACCAATAGACACCTTGCCAACTTGGTGGCTGTGGATCTGATGTTATCGTCGAGGCTATTAAGGAGGAGCTTGGAATTGAGAAGGGCCAGACCACTGCCGACGGTCTCTTCACCATTCTCGAGGTCGAGTGCCTCGGTGCCTGCGTCAACGCTCCCATGATTCAGATCAACGACGACTACTACGAGGATCTCACCCCCGCCTCCGTGAAGGAACTCCTCAAGTCCCTTCGGGCCCAGGCTACTGCTTCCGATCCCTCCACCGTCAACGTCCCCAAGCCTGGTCCTCTCAGCAGCCGAGACACATGTGAGAACAGTGCTGGTCAAACAAGCCTTAACGCGGAGCCCTGGGGAACCGAGACCACAAGGGCGGACCTTTAGAATTATAACATGATTACGTCTCTTTTTTAGTTCGATAGCAAGAAATGCGAAAAGTGTCCGGCGGGAGGAGGCTTCTACTGTACATAACACCATGTCAAATACTTTCCCGGGTATAGAATGCGAGGATTCTCGTCAGTAGCAATATGGTATGCTGTGTGAAGTAATGTGTCTGCATAGGACTTTGTTTCTTCGTTCCATTCGTCCATTTGATACGATCGCCAAAAACATGTTGCGCCATAAAGGAACACTACATCCAAATCAACTGCCTGTCCAGTCCCTCATCATGTTCGCCTAAAAATCGCCCACACGCAAGATCCAGCCGTCCCCGAGACGCTGATTGTCCTCACCAAGACCTCCCCAGATCAAAATGCCGCTCTCCTCAAGTTCACCCATCGGGGCGCTCGCAAGCCAGCCTCTCGCCATAGGCATCTCATCACTGTTATCGTCGTCGTATGGCTCAAGACCAAGCTTCGTCCACTTTCCTTCACCTGTCTTACGGCCGACAGCTTGCCACATGGCAGCGGTAATGCTGGCGGCTGTCATGCCCAGAGGCGGAACTTGGAAGGCCCAGACATCGTTCAAGAACTTGCCTGCACCTTCGTGGCCCTCTGAGCTTGGGTCACGCTCACCCATGGTCAAAACAAGATACTCGTATCCAGCCCCTGAAGTGATTGCCTCCAAAGATGCGACACTTCGGGGTTCGGGCCAGATCTGAGCTGGTTCGGCGTGGATTTCAGTTGAGTCGGTGTTCGGATCACTCTCGAGAATGGTTTGCCAACCACCACGGGCGCGAACAGCAACTTCACCTTTGGTACCTCTATCGTCAAAGGTCTCAACCTCGAGGTGGAGGAAGTCGAGTTGCCCTCCAAGCTCGCTTTGTCCATCGAAGCCCCCGAAGCGGAACAGGCGGGTTTTGCTGACACATATGGCGCTGCCACCTCGAGCAGGGCCTGGAGCAGCTGGAAGCTCAGTCCAAGTACGGTCATGGACGTTGAAGGCCCAGATATCATTGGTGCGCTCGCCACTGGCGAGGCATCCAGAATGAATGAAGAAGGTACCATAGCCATCCGACTCTTCATCTACGGCATCTTCAGCCACATTACCGACAACAGGATCTTGGGGAATGCCCGTCTGAGAGGTGTCTCCGAGTGCCCACTGCCCCCAAGTCTCAGGTTCCTTGGGCCGCTTAGGAGCAAAGTCCCGGGGCCGGTCGATCGATGTGGCTGTGTGATAGCTTCGCGGAGCGGGTTGAGGCACAATTGCACCACCTGGAACGACAGGGGCAGGGTCAAGATATGTCCATGTGTTGGAGCGAGTGTCAAAGACCCAAACACGGCCACCTTCGTTCAGAGGCCGCATGTCGGGACCTCCGCGACCACCGAAGAGAAAGATACGGGACCCGATGACAGCAGTAGCATGGCCGACTCGTGAAGCTGGGACATCGCCCAATTTCGGCTTTTCTGGACGAGCAGGCTGCTTGCCTTTGGACCTGCTTTCTACCTCTTCATCTGAAGATTCGTCATCATCTTCTTCGTCATCCTCCGCAAGAGAAACTTCGGCGAGCTTCTTCTCAATCTCTTCTTCGTCCGGCTTCTCGTCGGACTTGACTGGCTCCGGGGCCTTTGGCTGAACGGGTTGCTGGACCTCAGGCTTCTTCGGCTGGGCATCTGGTTTAGCTGGGGATGCCTTGATATTGAAGTAGTCGGCCCCAGCCGAGGACCAAGGCAAAGTTACGACATACATATCATTATCGACGGGCTTTCGGGGCTCGATCTCTCCGCCAAAGAGGTAAGCGGTTCCGTGGACGATGTTGAGAGAATGTGAAGAACGGGGGACGTCAGGGACATCAATGCGCTCCCATGTTCCTTTCATAGAACTCTTCTTCTGGTGAGTTGCCGAGGGAGCGGATGGAACGGAAGGCATAGGCATGGAGGGGAGGTTTTGCTGGACATTGTGGAGCAGGTCGGTGGTACGACGCTTGAGTAGAGAGAAAGATTCCATGATGATGGATTTGGGCCTGAGGGCCGATAAGTGTGAGCAATATTGGTATTGAATTGAGGTTGTAGGTTTATGTGCACATCAACTGAATGAATGGGATGATGTAGGAGGGGAAAATGAAACATGCAAGCCCAGTCAGCGGCGGGGGGAGCTCACAGTACGAAGTGAGATGATGGCTGGCGATAACGACGGGGATGACGCAGGCGCGTTTACGGCCATTTACAAGGGTCTCTATGAATAATCATAGATCTTGGGGGTCATGATGAGGCACTTGTTATCGGCACCAAAGTTATTATGAGCTCGACTCTTTGATTCTTCCATGCCAATCCAAATGCTGGGCTCTTTTTGTCGATGCATGTGATGCAGGCCATGCTTTGCATTGGATCTGACGGGCTGAGCCTACAGCGGACAAGACGGACGTTGACGGGACCTGCGGGGTACAGTCAGTAATAAGGGACCTAACGCAGTTCAATACGGTGCTATACCTGTTAGCTTGGGCAACCTTAGTCTAGCGGCCGGAGCTGTAGAGCTTGGGCTTAGCCAAGACGTCGTGTAGAAACTGTTCTCGATGGCTATTCTCTTCCCATCTCTAAGACCATTCCCTTGTAGAGAATTGACAACACACCGAGTTGGATAGGTCCTGTTTCACAGATGGAGGCGTCAAAGCCTCGAATAACTAGTTACCAGAGGAATACTGCCTAAGTTAGTGGCAGTGCAGGCTAACAAGCTGACATACCGCATTGGAGCGGAGCTTCAGCCAGAGGCTCGACTCCTGTTGAATCTCGATTGTCCTAATCGTGAAAAGGGTAACTGAAGATCTGAGGGTGGATGAAAAATGAACAAGGTCGGAATAAATAGCACTCGAGTAACAAAGCATTGTTGTGCCTTCATCTTGATTCAACTTCTAGTTGACGCCGAGCCCATTTCAAGAAGTAAGCATTACCAACCCCCCATGTCTCAATGCTCTGGGGCCATTGGCTGCCCCAAAATGGGCAGATTTCCTTTTAGACTCCGGGCGATGAGATGCAGGTGAAACGAGCAGCTGAAGTGGCAGATCGCCAGCGGTTCGCCAGTATCAGCAGACCGGACGCCTTCAGCTTACATTTCTCGGCCCTCCAGACCATAAATACAGACGATTCCAGCATGAAAAACGCCGGTTCGCCTGTATAGACCCCCAATCAGCCTCATAAGCCTCTCGTCTCATGCGCCGGAGCCGCCAGTCAGACATGGATGAGATATACCACAAGATCGCCGAGTTCAATCCACGGCGAATCGTCCAAACACACGACGTCCTCTCGTTCAAGTATAGTGAGCTTTGGAGCAGGGATGATACTGGCATTGTCGACTACCATGAAGGAGTCACTACAATACCTGATGTCGCCTCCTGGCTGGCCATGGAGACGCGAAGAGGAACAACAGGACCAGAGTCACTAATTCTGCGCCTGATATGGCCCAAGTTCATCCTCGACGATAACTGTGTTGAGCTTCCCCAAGATACCAAGAATCAGATTCTAGACAAGTTTGGTCTTGAGCTTGCATATAATTACTTCTCGAGTTGTGTCGCTGGCGTCAATGCCTTTCCCGAGATTGTCAAGTCTGAAGCAAACCAGCAGGCCTACACCTTTTGCTATGCGCCTAAACTTGCGTCTATATGGTCACATACTCGCTTCAGGCCACCTTCTTTGCGACCAGGTGTCACATATGGCATGATTCTGGCTGGCGATAAAGAGCAGCATTATTTGAAGAAGCTTCTCAAGAGCAAAAGCAAATGGAGCCTCAGCACAGCAAGCCATGCCATGTTTCCTGCATTCCTCTTTGCTTTCATGTTCCATGGAGAGATTGAGGTAACGCAGAACAACATGAAGCCTGGCATCCAACAGATAGAAGCGCGGACAGGGTACTCAGACTTCAAGACTGAACGGAAACATATCGCGGCTGGTGAGCTAGGCACACTGAGCGCACAGATGAGCGGATTTGCAGTCCGCCTAGCGAGTACAGAGAGGAAGGATAAGACGCTACAGAAGCTTCTCGAGTTTGTCCAGCAACGACTGAGCCTTGGCCAAAGCTCAAACCCTGAAGCAGACGAGCTGATCAAGAACCATGTCGGCGTTCTCCAGAAACGGTTGATGATGCAGGCCATGGACAGGGAGTATACCTTGAAGAGAGTGCAAATCCAAATTGATGTGGTATGTCGGTCGGCCCTGAAGAGAGATGCTTCACAAGATTGCTGACGTTTTGCCAGTTGAATAACCTCATATCAGAGAACTACAGCCTTTCCAACTATATCATCTCCATATCTACTCTTCGCGACGCTGCGTCCATGAAGACACTGGCGTTTGTGACAATGTTCTTTTTACCAGGCAGTTTCATTTCGGCTCTCTTCTCGACCGATCTCTTCGACTGGGACAGTGCGCAAGGTGATGGGGGAGATATCGGGGTCAAAACCACACCACAGTTTCGATTATACTGGGCCGTCACCATACCACTTACCCTCATCACGTTTATTCTATACTTCATGTGGGCTGAGTTCTCCAGCTTTGATCGGAGCCAAAGAAGAGAGCGTAGAAGATGGGGGTTTCCCAGAACTGAGAGTATGAAGGCTCAAGATGAAACCCGGTCACCGATGCAAGTATTGAAAGACCAACGCGAACGTGTCAGTGAGGCGTATGCGATGGCAAAGAGGAGACAGACTGTCTTTGGACAAGGTGATAAGGATGAATCGATAGGTGTAAGGAATGAATAGGTCTAGTACTGATTGTTGAAGATACCACTCATTTCTAATGCGTTGGATTGTATGATGGCGACGTTTGGAGTTGGTTAATGATTTGTACCTATGCTAGGGAATACGACGGTGGAGGCGATAATCTCAATCATGGATGGCATTGTTGAAAGAGCACAATCTGTATGACGGAAGAGAGGAAATGCCATGTTGATCTAAAGTTCGACATCTTTTTTTTGCCCCGCGGTCGAGACTCTGACCCATGTACCATTTTAACAATCAATAATGGAAATGGGCATCCAATACAATGGCATTCTCTTGTCCAGACCTTCCCTCTTCCATTTCTTCGGTCCAGCCGTTGAATCTCGATCCCATCTATCTACCTTCCTCGAGTCCCACATGACAGACGTAAAAGCAACAGCTCAATCGGCCATCTTTAATGTGTCCAATCGTGTTGAAGTCGGGGTATAACCTCCGACCACAAACATCCATACATATCCGCCCGCATGATCGAGGCCCGGGCCTCTACCTAACAAACAGAGAGATACAGTAGATAGAGATGTATGGTACCGTTCCTCACACGCGAGAGAACCAACATCTAGCCTGATCCCTTTCCCCCCTCATTCCCTTTCCCCTTCTTTTCTCGGTTTCTTTCTTTCTTCCTTACACTCTCATTTTCTTGTTTCGGCTGTTTACGTTTATGTGCGTCCGTTATTTTGAGGCGCCGTGACGGTTTTACAAGCTTCATTGGAGGCTTGTGCTGTTACGATCGCCGATCTACGTCAGAATTCACTGGGAGTGACGAACTATCTACCCAGTCAGTCACATCAGCAGCAGCTCCAGGGCAAAAATCAAAACAAAGCAGCACGACTTCCGAGGCCTTCGCAAGACGACAGGACGCCGTCCATCGCGACAATGGTCTCACGTTCAGCTTCAGGTACTGCTAACCCAGCACCAGGGACCGTCGTGCCTGCGCAGCTCGGGTTCCTCGCCATCTTCAACCCTACGCTTGGCAATACCGACGAAACCATCGAGGATCAGATCGTCTACTATGCCTCTGTTACAACACAAGTCGCGCATAAGAAGCGCAGGCGCACTCGTGGCCAACCGACCCAGAATATCTCTCCAGAAGAGCGAAACGAGCGTTTGCGACAGATTGGCCTTGCCCAGGGCATGGCTAGCTTCAGCCGCGGTTTCGCGAGCGGTTCAACAGTAGACACTATCGACACCGAGAAGTCAAGAGTCATACTTCATGAGCTCGAACCTGGCTGGTGGATTCTAGCAGTAAGAATACCATGACTTTTGTTGTTTGTCTTCGGCACCATACTCACCAATGATACTAGAGCATCGACCTCACCAAACTACCTCTCCCTCCTCGGCTCACTACTAAGAAGAGCGAGGCCGCCGAAGAACGATATGAATACTCCAGTCGCGATATGAAACCCGCGAGCCTGTTGTTGCGCGATCTGCTGCGAGCCCATAGCATCTTCCTCATGCATCATGACTCCTCGTTGAGCGCCCTCTTCGTGCGTAACAAGAGAACCAAGTTCATCACTATATTGAGTCGATACTGGGATCTCCATCTTTCGACCTGGAATGTCATGATGCATGGGAACCCAGCTCGTGATATCTTTGGAGGCATCCCCATTGCGGCCTCTGGTGAGCTAGGCGTCGGCGTCGGCGAGGAAGAACGCGGTAGCGGCGAGCGAGCCGTATTGGAAGGACTGGTCGGGAGAATAGAAGGGCTCGTCGATCTAGTTGTTTCCAAGTTTGGCGACTACAACCCCGAATCGCCTCCTCCAAATGACCCCTATGGCGACCCTGAGCAATGGTTAGGCACCGGAAGAGAACCTGGTCCCGATGACGGTGTCATCTTTTTGGGTACCGGCGCTCTGTCCAGAAAATCAGTGAGAGACGTTACTCACTGGATGGAGGATCTATACACTTGGGGTAACCACGCTTATGGTATCATAGAGAGCCCAACATCGGTTCGGCCCGCAAAAAGGCCACGGGCAGCGGATCGCCAGCAAGCGGCCCAAGATCAAACAAGGGCACCAGAGAGCGAACTCACGAAGTCCCCAGCCGGGAAACAGGCTGGGGAGAGTTCCGACAAAGACCAGCCCCAAATCCAAGTGACTGAAGATGGCAAACTGGAAAAGATGGTTAGCTACCTCAAGCTGGGTTATGGCACATACTGGTCTCTTCCTGGCGGCACTGGTACTGGCGATTCTCCTACCAAACAGCCCGAGAGTCCGCAGCAGGATCCTGAACCTGCCCAAGACGCAACCAAACTGGCACGGCCCAGCTTCGCGGAACGCACGCCTTCGTATGAAGCTGCTGGCCATTACTTGATAGGTTTAAAGGGGGAGATCAATGAAGAATATAGCGGAACCGAAAGTGGAAGTTCGGATGATGCTGGCGACGGGGCAAACAACTCTCGTACTGTCTTGCGAACTGTAAACATTGAGCTTGAGAGCGAGGCTCTGGATAGACCAGAGGCCATAACGGTGCGTGACTTTGAGCATCCGGCCAGTGCTCTCACGCAGTCGCAGGTGGTAGGGAATATGATACCTGGCTACGACTCCCACGATCTCAACAAGGCAAAGAAACTGCGCGTTGTTGTCTACGTTAACCGACCATTCATGTTCACCTTTCTGTTCAACCTACGAACCGACTCCCTTGCTATGGATTCACTCTATCGCTCCCTTCACCATCAACTCGCTCCTTTACGCAAACCTCTTCTCCTCTCGACAAGCTATCGTCCGGAGCGTCCTGGGACCGATGCGGGTTCTGGCAGTACCCACTCTGGAAACAACATATATGATCTCGTCTGGGATCCCCTCTCATTGACGGTTCATTCATCAATACCAAACATACCGGAAGTCTACGATGATACGGAACCGTGGTCCCGTCCTGATGCTCTCAACACTCACCTCCACCTGGTCAATCTCTACATTGGTACAAGGTCCCGTTCAACTGCTCTTGAGCGTACCCAAAAATCCAGTCGTGGATGGTGGATCGTCTGGACACGTCTGCTCGACCGTCAAGAAGATGCTGCCACGGGGAATCTCTCTACAATTCACGAAGGCGGAGCTGGCCCAAATACAGACCAGGACACCTCTCAAGATGAAGGAGAGAGAAAATATTCTGGCCCCGACCCCCGGCATCCGGACGTCGCCAAGGAAATCTTCCTCATCCGCCGCGCGAGCGATCACGTCGGGTTCCGTACAGATTCCGCGGAGGGCGCAGGTAAGCTCGCTCAGGGCATCGGCGTCGATACACGCCGCTACGTGGAGGAACTGTTGAACCTGCTATGAAGGTTTCACAACACACTGCATTCCACTAAACCCATGACTTTTGACTTAGAGTTGCTATTGGAGGCAGTGCTCTATGTATCAAGCCGCCTTCTTGGATGAGCATGAGAACAAGCAAATGATAAATGCAGTACGATAGACGCCCTTTATTACATATATGCGTGTTACGCATACGCAATTCGCGCGGCTGGGCCGGGAGTCTTGAGAGTTTGACAATGCCTATATTTGTACCCGTATCGATAGCTCGTATTCAAAAACGCCCCTGTACAGCGTAGAATCGTTAATTAGTAGCCAACCGCGTCTATTCTTGCCCTTTCTTTCACCTTTCGAAAGGGATCGGAATCCCTCCGTGCAACGCTGCCTGCTTTCTAGCCCTTGCTTGTGTGAATCCTCACTGAGGCCGAGGGGTCATCAGTCCTAGCTGAAGGGAGTGGCTTCGTTCGTTAGACTACTCCAGCTCCAAGACAGTACGGAGTACCCTCTCATTCACCCCTGGATACAAAGTACCAGCTGTTTATTGACTAACCGTGCTATGACATCGACCACCGACAAGGAATTTGTTTTAGTGTAGCAATTCGTCATTACGAAACCCGAGCGATATTCATTACAAGAGTCAAGCTCCCCGTTTCTGCTGGTTGATCATTAAATGTCCAAGTTTCAGCTTAAACGAGAATTCATTAGAGTTGATCGCCAATAGACCCTGTTAAAGACATGGGTTGGTTGAGTACGAAGTCATTGCAGGGTTGGTAAATAGTATAGTAATAGTAATAGTAATAGAAAATTAGTAATACTATTAAGAGAAAAACCCCTAGTTCTACTATAT
>VYWZ01001826.1:0-16708 GCA_008711595.1 Fusarium xyrophilum
GGGTACTCCGTACACGAGAACAATGATCAATAAGGTAGCCAATTCAAAAAGCTCATGAGGCTCGTGTAACAAGTAACAACAAACCCGGTGTTGGTGGCTTTTGATTCAAGGGAACGAGGGATGAGCACAAAAAGTGCCGATTCTCATTGAGTACGCATACAGAGTACGGAGTACGGATACGCTTCAGCCATTTCTCCCTGTGGGTGGTGCAGCCCGTGCATTCCCGTGGAGCAGAAAAGGCTATTGAAATGTCGTGATCCCCCTCTTCTGGAGAACAGCAACTGATATGGATGTAGCTACACCATCGACTCGACAAGAGGCTTTCTCGACTCTATTCCGTAGGTAGTCAACTATTCGCATTTCAGAGATCCAAGTATGGCCCTACAGCATGTTTGGTTTGCTAAGACGTCTCATTCTGCACAATGACATGACGGGATCTCAAAGAAGGAGGTCGAAGGAATGGATCCGACAACCACACAATTAATTCTAGGTGCCTGCTACCGTGACTCCTCTGCCTGGGAGCGCTCACAATATGGACAAGTCCTGGGCTTTGTTTGACCTTACAGAGTACCTTNNGTACAGGGTACAGGGTACAGGGTACAGGGTACGGAGTACAGAGTGCACACTCCACAGTCAGCTATTGTCAGCTCTCCTCCACCAAACCCACCAATCCACCCAAGCCACGCAGGGAGAGAGAATATCCACAGATCCAAGTCCATTCATGCAGGGCATCATCATTTCTCATCTCTCTCGTTATCGTCGATGACGCCTGCAAAGGGAGAAGAATGAGAGAGAGGAAGCGGCGTTGAATACGGATAGCCATCAGCTCTTTGGGGTCCGGAGGGATGTGACCGAAGGAAGCTCAACATGACCCCAAAGGCAAAGGCAAACGGCATCTTTGCAACCAACCATTAAACTCAAAGCAAATGATGGACAGGCCAACTGAAGAACTCAGTAATTATCGTGACCCCTCCTGTAAAGAAAGCCTCGTAAACAATGGAAAACAATATCACACACAGCGCCTCGGGAAACGGAAACATTATCGGTGTTATTATTGCTGCTGCTACGTGACAGACGAAACTCGTAACGAGGCATTTGCATGCCAACCTTCGTGAGACGACGTCGTCTCTGACGCCTCATCAGGTGGAGTTTTGCTTTCTCGTGTGTGCCCGTGTTCCAGGAAAAGAAAGAAACTAACTGCCTGAAGCTAAGCTAAGCTGCTGCTATTGTACACGCATCCGCCATCCGCCATCCGCCAGCCACCGAAACACCACCTCCTCCAGTTGTTTCGCTGGCTCTGGAATCTCATGGCACTCCGTCCATATCGCCATCATCGACAGTCGCTCATCTTGGCTCTGTTGTTCATTCCTTGATTGCTGAGATCATCGGGCCTTCAGCTGAGAGCTTAGGGTTGAGGCCACCAGGTTTCAGAAACTATCCGTACATATTTTACTTTTCGTCAAGCTTTGCATTTTGAGTTCAGCTTGCGCAGGGACAAACTGTCAAGCGATGAATGTAACAGAGAACCTTGATAAGTCGGTCTGGCGATGACCGATGACCGATATGCATTGGATTTGTATTTGTCTATGTCCGTATGTATATTCGCTAGGAAATGGAGCCCCCTTTTGCTTGTTGGCGATACTTGATCTGAACAAGACAAGGCAGAGACAAGATGTCGTTCGTCTCGAGCGGGAAGGGAAGGGGATGGATCTAGGCGAATCTACTCTGTACAGAGTACCAGCCGCCCAACCCATCCCGTCAACTCAAGGGATTCCTTCTTCGGGACACGGAGGGAGAGACATGCCAACGGGTAAAGTCGCAGGGAGAAACCAACGTTCGACCTCTTGTGCCTCTGCCCTCGTTTCTGGCATGTCTCGGGAGTACCATGTTTCACTGTAAGTGATCTTCCCGTTCCCTGCCCCGCCATCGTTCGACCCTGATCGTCAAAGAACCCCCCTTTCCTGATCCCTCGAAGCCAAGGATACCGATGGTCTATCCCTTTTAGCCTGTCCAGGACTCCAGCTCGCCTCTGGTCCCCTAGCTCCCGCGATAGCCATGTCCTATCAGAGAATCTCATCATCTCATACGGATAGACTCATACCTATTCGACGCGTTCCCCATTGTGTCAGGTTGGCGGGCCCCGTACTTTTGTCAGTATCAGAAGAAGACGATGGAAGCACAATGAACCCACTTCCTCTCAGCATGATATGAATTGCTCATCTCCAATCTCATGTTCGTGCCTGAGTCAAGTCTCATCGGTCAAAACTTCGGCATCGATCACTTTCCAACCTCTGTTTTCGCCCAGCCTCTTCGCGTGCGACCGTTACGGCACCACCCGCCCGCCCCTTGACCAAGCATTGCTAGGACCAGACATTGAGTGAGGAACAGACTCTGGATCGCAGCAAGTCCAAGCTTGGACTCCTCAGGATAATTGCTCGTTTGTTGCGCAACGAAACGCGTAGTACGCGGCGATACGAAAATTCGCATGTGGGATATTAATGCTTATCATCCAAGCCGAACTGCCGATTGACAAGACGTCCCTGGGCCTATTTTTTAAACGACCCTCATCACCATGGCTCGATTCTTCCAGCAGAACTTCCACATGCCGAAGGTCCAGTAATTTGCGGCCGCCCACGGGACGTCATGACGGCCACTGCTCTTGGACGGGATCCCGAGTCCTGTGGCCTCTCGTAGAGTTTATGCCCGTTCCCTTGAAGTCACTGACGTTTGTTGTATGTCATTTGTTGATTCTCTTGAAGTCCATGTTTCAAATCTGATATTTTTAGAATGATCTCATGTCGTAGTAACTTTCTTTATTTCTTGAAACAATTATAGCAACGAAGCGTACAAGTCACAACCTGAGGCGATGTTTCAGCGTCGTTTCAACAGCCATCGTATTGTGAATCGTCAAGTCGAAAGTCATTCGTTCTTGCTATATTTGAATCCGCTATCAGTTTCTCTCTCATCATGGACGTTTCATGAGCAATGTTCCTAACAGCTCGAGGTGCTCGTAATTGTTCGGGCATAGTAGCTGAGTGGAATACGATACGAGAGACGACCCATTATTTCGATATTCACCCCTTTCAGTGCTAACAAGCATCTCTTGGGTTTTATATGATGGGAGTCGCACAGCATCGTCGTTGAATAAACCATTATTACTAACAATGTTCATTGTTGTTGTTGAAGAAATCACTGAATGACTGCGGTCAGAGCTACCCTAGAGCAATGTAACAAGCCATCTGAAAGTGGCTGTGCAAAGCCGCAGTCAGACCTGGCCTTATCAGTTCCGCCAAAATTATCCGTCGCCGTTCGTTGCCCACTTCTCCAGCCTGTCTTTCGTGGTGCCCCGCATTCAACCATCCCATCGCAGACCAAGTCAAGGTTCAAGGTTCCGATTCTAGGCCTTCGGCGCTTCCAAGCCTGCTTCACCTTGTAGTTTATAACATTCACGTGACATTTACAACCTCTTCCAACTTTACTACTCGATCGTCGTAAAAGAAAACCTCTTCCTCAACAGCCTTCTCCTCCACGACAATATATCATCAACCATCCACCCACAATGGCGAACCGTCAGATGGCCCGCGACATGCAAGTCGAGTTCCAGGCTCGCTTCCAAGCCAAGCAGGCTCGCCGCGAGGCCCAGAAGGCAGCCAAGCAGGACCCCATCCTGAAGAAGCAGATCCAGGACCTTCTC
Source organism: Fusarium xyrophilum (assembly GCA_008711595.1). Taxonomy (NCBI): domain Eukaryota; kingdom Fungi; phylum Ascomycota; class Sordariomycetes; order Hypocreales; family Nectriaceae; genus Fusarium; species Fusarium xyrophilum. The sequence continues at coordinate 3,695 of VYWZ01001826.1, forward strand.
AAGAAGGGCGAGACGCAGAAGGCTTATCAGAAGGCCAAGATGCTGCTGTCGAAGCAGGCGCTTGCTCAGCAGATGGACCAGATGGCTGACATGGCCGAGTTGTCTGCTGCGCAGATCCAGGCCAACAACTCGATGAACCGCATGACACAGATGATGGCCCAGTCATCACGAACCATGGACGTGGCCCAGAAGAACACCAACCCTGAAAAGGTGAGCACATCTGTTATCCATCCAATATCGACCGAGACTAACAATAGCCCTAGACCCTCGTAACTCTCGAGCAGTTCAAGCAGCAAAACGAAGAATATGCCATGTCCAACGGCATCTACCAGGACGCCATCACCCAGTCCACCTCCACCCAAGTCGGTGAGGATGCTGTCCACGAACTTCTCGGCAAGCTTGCAGACGACGCTGGCCTTGAGCTCAGCAAGGAACTGAACCAAGCAACTCCTTCAAACGCCGAGCCTCAGCAGACCAACGAGCCTACCGCTGAGGAGGAAGATAAGCTCCAGCAGAGGCTGCGAGCCCTGCGCGCATAGTCTTGCCTTCCACGGGAGAGGACTTGCTGGGTTTAGGACATTTGACTGTCCATCACGACAGATACATCACGATCAACTTTCGGACGGAGAGGTGCTTTTTTCTTGGTTAAGGTTTGGCGTTGGGGCTTTGGTGGCGACATGAATTCATCTTCATCTCCAACTCCGAGAATGAACGCAATTTTTCTTTATTGTTTATCAACATCATACATTAGACATGACACTCGCTCTGCCTTTTGTCTTATATGCTCGTGACGTACATTGCACGCTCCTGTACAAATGCCAGATACTCCAAACTCCAAACCATGCCAACGAGCTTACATGTATAGACTTGCCACTGCCGTAATATCCCTCTTGATCATTTCCTGTGCCTGCTGCATCTTCTGATGTAGTTCGGGATCACCCACAATTCTCGCCGCATTCTTCACCTCGCGACACGTCTCATCTAATCGTGTAATCGTTCGTACAATCGTTCCCTCCAGGACATCCGTCAAGCCGGTGATGTCCTTGAAGCTCATACCTCGAGCCCACTCGTAGACTACCTCCATGATACCGAACCGTGGCCGAGAAACAAAATCATTTGAGTCATCAGCAGCATGAACGACTTGCAGTCGGTTCTGCACATCGTTCACCTTCTCCGAGATGGCAACGATCTTCTCCTTTCCTCGCTCGAGGTTGCCAGTCAGGGATGGCTCTATGTCAGTTTTCTCCCGAAATACAAACGCCGAAAGGAGAGCTGCAATCTCGGCGGGTTCGTAATCGGCGAGGACGTTGTCAAGAATGAGTTCAGTTAGAACCAGTTCATCACCAGAGTGGATCTCACAGGCTACCTTGCCCTTGAGCTGGATTCGAGTGGCATCATCGATGAAGCCAAGCTCCTTAAGCACTTGGACTCGCTGTTCGTAATCGGGTAGAAGTTGAAGGTTCTGATCAGACAATGACTGCTTGAGCTGAGAGATATGACCTTTGAGGAGCCACTCATCGTGACACATAGCAAACTGTCCTTGTAGTTAGTACTGTGATGTTACAAGGACATCGTGGTGGACTTACATGCTTCAAGAAGTCTGGGCACTTCTCAGCTGACGAGTTTGACATCGTCTTCACCAATTCAACTCTCTTCTCAAAGATTTCCTGTAGTTGCAATTGTTTGATTCGAGAGAGATCGAGTTCCTCCCATCTATCATCCCACGAAGCACAAAGCTCTTGAAGTTTGTCTTTCGCCTGTTGATTACCATCTCCGCCCTGGAAGATCTCGGGAATAATGCCCTTGGTCACCCATCTTGTGAGACACTCCACGTCACTCAAAGGAACATGGAGAGTCTTAGTCTGCACTCCCTTCTTACTCTCGGGAAGTTCATGGAGGTACTTGCGGAATGCAGGGATGAAAGGAAGCTGATCGGTAGCAGCTCGTCGATCTCTAAGTGATTTGATGGCGCATACGTGCAGTGTCGGATCCTCCGTCGTTCCTTTATTACTGACTCCGTCTGCGAGGAGGATGCCGATGGAGCGAATGCCGTCCCAGTTGAAGACGACGAGGCGGTGCTGAGAGAACAGTCTCCGTCCAATAGGTATAGACAGCAAGCCCTTGTACAGCTCAAATGTGAGTCTCTTGAAGTCCTGGGAAGCTTGATGGTATTCGTCCATCGAAACGTCACAGATCTCGCAGGAGTCTCTCTTGACCTTGGCCAAATCTGCTTGCGCTAGCTTCACGTCCTTCTCGTGTTCGGGTAGCAGCTGTTGGGTCGCATGTTCAGAGAAACTTCGCTTGATCATCTCCTCAATCTTCAACGCCTCCACTCGGAGGAGATTCAGAATCATGTTGTATGTCAGTCGGAACTGTGACCGCAACCTAGACGGCTCTCCTAGGATCATGTTTTGGAGATCTGCAACAGGAGGAGCATCGTCCAAGCCTCCTGGTGGCACAATGATGACTGAACCGACAGTATCCAGACCACGACGACCAGCACGACCGGCCATCTGAGTATACTCTCCTGGTAACAAGTTTCGGAACGAATGTCCGTCATGCTTGCGGTACCCAGAGAAGACTACTGTTCGTGTAGGAAGGTTAAGACCCATAGCAAATGTTTCTGTAGCGAACAGCACCTTGACCAACGTCTGGGCGAACAAGATCTCAACCAGCTCCTTGACAATGGGCAACAGTCCACCATGATGAACGGCGATACCTCGACTGAGGAGCTCCCTCAGCCTGATAATCTGTGGAAGCTGTCGGTCGTCAGGCTTCAACCGTGCAACTGACTTTTCGATGATCATGTGAACATGGCTTTTCTCAGCAGCAGTGCAAAAGTCTTGGTTGCTGAGGGCATCTGCATTCTCTTCACATCGCTTCTTCGAGAAGACGAAGATACAAGCTGGCAGAAGAGTTGATTTCTTGAGATACTGCACAAGGTGAACCCACAGGTTCTTGTCTTGTGCCACAGATGTGAAACCTCCAGCACGGCCTCCGCGACCCATATGACCAGGCGCATGGCTCGCTCGTGGTGGTCCGCCCCGACCGCGTTGTTGATTGCCTCCTCTCTGCTGTTGGCCTCCTCCGCGTCCACCACGCTGAGGACCGCCTCGTTGAGGACCGCCTCGGGGATTGCCTCGGGGATTGCCTCCACGAGTGGCGACAGTAGTCTCTGCAGACTTCGGCTTGTCCTTTCCTTGAATAGCAAAGTGTGCGTCCTTCCAGCCGTTTTCGATGAACTTCTTCTCCGAGTCCACGATCTTGTGGATGTTCTTTCCTGCCCAGAGATAATGCTCCAGGGGGACGGGTCGCTTCGGTGTCGAAATAACGTAGATATCTTTCTGCTTTGTTCGTCCAACCCACGATGCAAACTCCTTAGTGTTTGGAACCGTCGCGGACAGCAGAATGAGAGACACATGTTCAGGCAGCATGATAATGACCTCTTCCCAGACAACACCTCGTTCAAGATCGTTGACATAGTGGACTTCGTCAAAGATAACAAATTCGACATCGCGGATTAGATCAGCACCTCTGTAGAGCATGCTTCGAAGAATTTCCGTTGTCATGATCAGGCAACTAGCCTCGGGATTGATCTGAACATCACCAGTGAGGATACCCACCTCGTCAAAGGTCTGTCGAAAGTCACGGAACTTCTGGTTACTCAGTGCCTTGATTGGCGATGTGTAAATGGCCTTCGTCATGTGTTTAGCAGCCAGTGCGATGGCGTATTCTGCCACAACAGTCTTTCCGGCTGAAGTATGTGCTGCAACGAACACTGAATGACCGTTCTCCAGGTGGTACACTGCCTCCTTCTGGAAAGTGTCGAGTTCGAAGGGCCACTCTCTAGCCATGTCAGGCACGAGCTCTCTGAAGTTGGACATATCATGATTGATGTCGACCATATGCGCCCACTCGCGACCAGCTTTGCGAGCACTCGAGGCTACAAGAACGCCATGAGGTTCCAGAGCGGGGAACTCAACAGGCAGGATGTCGTCGATATCATCACCATCCTCAGCATTTTCGTTGGGAGTTGCATCGGGCGTAGTCGCATCCGTTGAAGCTTCATTACCACCTTCTTCGACCTTGGCATCTTCTGGGTCTTCTTCGAGCACCTCCTTGGCAGCGTTGGCATCTTCTTGGCTGATACTTGTCTTTTTCTTAGTGAAGTCGATACCTCTGCTCATTCCGGGAGCCTTTTCTAGTAATCTACCCTCGGAGCCAAGATGGATCACTCGCTCAAGCTTGATTCCTGAACCACTGATCTCTGTAGGACCTGCTGTAGCACCTGTGTGAACTTGATCCTCAAATGCCGCCGTTGCTTCAATGCCCTCGAGACCACCAGGAGCGAAGGGAATGAGACCTGCGGCGCCTCTCACGAAGTCAGCGCGGTCAGCAGGCTTTCGAGACAGACTTGTCGAATTCTTTGCCGTGGCACTGTTTGCGAGGACAGTGACTTTCTTGTAGCCTGTAACACGCCCTTCAAGTCCATGACGCTGGAATCTGGTGAGAGTTCGAGTATGCGGCGGCGCAACCTTGTAAAGCGAAGTGTAATCGGCCTCGTAATCCCATCGCTGCTGAAGTCGGTTGAGCCAGTCTGGTGAGAACTCAGCTGAGGGTGAGAGGAGGAGCTCCTCTAGGTGTCGCTTGAGCTCTTCTGGATCTTGAGTTGCAGGTTGGCGTTGACCGGTCTCTTCAGGCCCTCTTTCAAGGAGAGTATCGATACCAGCCATGCCTATTAACGTTGAGCCAGTTTATGGGCAAGACTGTGAGGCTGAGTTCGTTATGGTAAAATGAATATTGAAGTGATGAAAGCTTCAGGTTTAAACCGCCCCACCATTGACGTTGGTGATTCTGACATTCATGGCGGGACACTCATAAAGAGCTTACAGCTCCACATTAGTTACCCTGTACCTACAAAAATTGTCTGGGTCTCGCTCGATCTGAATATTCTAATTCATGTAGAAGGCCTCAGAGCAAAAAAAGATTTAGACGACTTTATTATCTACTTGGAAGGGCTTCGGATCAGCAATTCTTACCCTCAGGATAAATCTTGCAAAATTTGTCTTTTCTCCTCGGAAGTTTCTCGGGGGACAATGACTTGAGAACAGTGCCAAGTTGGAAACTTCACTGTTGGAACATGTTCCGTACACCTACTGGGTTAGCGAAAGCTTTTAGGTCATCATGACTAGACCTCAAGATTCGTGAGCACTGACATGGCAAACTACAAACACGGGTCACAATCATGAATGCACAAATGTGAATTGGTAGATCATTAATAAGACGGATGCTGTGCCCTGATTATACATGGCAACACGCGGTAAAATTACATTTCCCTTCCCTTCCGCACGTCTATCAAAAAAGTGTCCATCAAATACGCCAATTGGACCAGATTCTCGTCCGCATCGCAATTCATATGCCACGATGGGTAGCATGAAGCAAGCTTGTCATACACACGATACGTAGGCATGGGCGTCGACCTGACATGCTCGAGCAGGTAAACTATATCTCTCTCTCAACCCTCACTTTTCTTTTTTACAGACGGAGGACCTTGGCAGCGTAGTCCTCGATCAGCTGCTCGGTGGGGAAGGACATCTCCTCGAGCTTCTGGGCGTAAGGAGTAGGGACCTCAGCACCGGTGACACGGGCAGCAGGGGCATCGAGGTAGTCGAAGCCGTACTCCATTGTCAAGGCGAGGATCTCCGATCCGACACCGAAGGCAGGGTAGCCAGACTCGACGGACAGGAGACGACCGGTCTTCTTGACGGACTGGATGATGGTCTCAACATCGAGAGGCTTGACGGATCGCAGGTTGATAACCTCAGCCTCAACACCATACTTCTTCTTGAGGTTCTCGGCGGCGACAAGAGACTGGCCAACAGTGCGGCCGAGGGAGACAATGGTCAGATCCTTGCCGGATCGCTCAATCTTGGCCTTACCGAAGGGAATGACGAAGTCGTCCTTCTGGGCAGCCTCGGACATGGGGAAGCTCTGTCCGTACATCAACTCGTTCTCGAGAACAACGACGGGGTTGGGGTCGCGGATGGCGGCCTTCAGGAGACCCTTGGCATCCTCGGAGTTCCAGGGAGAGACGACCTTGAGACCGGGGATGCTGCCGTACCAGGCGGAGTAATCCTGGGAGTGCTGAGCGCCGACACCAGCAGCGAAGCCGTTGGGGCCACGGAATGTGATGTTGCAAGGCTGGATACCACCAGACATGTAGAGGGTCTTGGCAGCAGAGTTGACGATCTGATCGATGGCCTGCATAGCGAAGTTGAAGGTCATGAACTCACACTAGATTGGTGAAGCACAGCGGTCAGAGTGTCGAGCAATCACAATGCGGAAGCTGAGGTACTTACGACGGGGTGAAGACCACTGAGGGCAGCACCAACAGTGAGACCACAGAAACCGGACTCAGTAATGGGAGTGTCAATGACACGCTTCTCACCGAAGCGGTCGAGAAGACCCTTGGTCACCTTGTAGGCACCGTTGTACTGAGCAACCTCCTCACCGAGAATGAAGACCTTCTCGTTCTGCTCAAGCTCCTCAGCGAGGGCCTTGTTGAGCGCATCTCGGACAGTGACCTCCTTGACACCAGAGCTCTGGGCGTCGGCGTAGGATCGGGTCTGGGCGGAACCAAAGACAACAGGTCGAGCAAGAGCAGCGCGAGCGGTGGCAGACTGGGCGAACGAAGGGGCAGCGGGAGCGCGAAGAGCCCGGGTCGAGGCAGCTAGGCGAGCTGCGGGTCGGAGAATGCGAGACATGATGTGCGGCGGTTTGTTGAACAAGTCAATTGACCGTGGAGTCGGAGAGGGCGAAATCGGAGGGTCGACGGGGAAGAGAGAACAGAACTTGAAAGACAAGAAGCTGCAGTGGACAGGCTTCTCTTAATTCCCTGGTCGTCGACTTTGACGTGGGAATTGGAGATGGTGATGAACTGAAGTTGGTGTTGAGAGATGGAACAGGTCGGGTTGAGAGAGGGAATTTCACCGAACAACGCTTTCGCTGGCCAGCTATCATTTTTTTTTGGGGCCAATCGGTACGTATCGTGCCGGAACTGCGAGATACTTGAGCCCTCACCAATTTCTGGTGACTAACGGTGTACCCGCTCTCCAAAACCCCCGAGTGAGCCTCCGTTAGCTCGGGGCAGCTTTATCCCTCTCTTGCTCCCCGCCTACAGCAACTCCGATGCGACCCATGCCACTCACTGCAGCACTGTTTTCGCAGGGTAGCCTCTGGCGCTGAGGCACCTATCACAGCTCAGAACTGAACCCTCCGACCCATTTCGAGAGTCTGTTGGGGAATCCAGGGGCGCATCATCTATCTCCACCAAAAAAACATAAAAAACTGAGTGCTTTATCTGCTTGGCCTCGAGGAGCAAGAAAACATCGGACCTTGATATAGGGTGCCATAATAAATTCAGGGAACGATTCCTTTAATTCAATCAAGTTACCTTAGTCTTTTTGTCATCTAGGATCAAGATCCCAAGTTTTCTTCCTTCCCTAGCTTGGTAACAGTCAGATGATGATGGTACCGGAGAAACAAGAAACCGCCAAGACATCACCTCAGTACCGAATGTTGACATGATTTATTTAATGTTGTATCACGGGCAACCAGGCTATCATTGACGAGAGATTTGAAATGGTATGGTATGTATATTACAATTATAAGCCAGTATTGTCCCCAAACTCCTCTGCCTTCTGGATCCTCTATATCTTGAGGGCGGCCACTTCATATATGTATGCATCACCAGCCAGCATGATTTGAATGCCCTTTTTGATCTTCATAAGATGTTTCTGTTTTGAAATTTTGTTGTCATAAGCCTTTTGCTTTACGCAGAAGGCTTGCGAGCCACCATGAGGTACATGGGGGTGAAGAGGTGATTCCGACCACCGGCGACCAAGCAGTCGGCAGCGAGAGCCAGACTGTCAGCAGTCTTCTTGGTTCCAGCAGGAGCAAGCTTGAATGTCTCAAGAAGACCAGCCAGACCATGGGCAATGGTTCGTCCCCAGGTGGTCATGCGCACGATGGTGAAGATGTCACCAACGGACTGGATGTAGCGGAGCTCACCAGCCAGGGGCCAGTACCAGGGGAGAGCATCAGGGCGCATGGCAAGATCCTCGTGGTGGAGCATCTCGAAACCAGAGTCCTTGATGGCGTCAAGTCCCTCAGAGACCTTGCACATGTTGGAGATACCATCACCCTGCTCGATACCCAATCGAATCTCACGGTGGCGGAGGTTGTCGTTGTCGTACTCGTCGGTCATGAGCCACTCGTACACTCCGAAGACGCCACCGGGCTTGAGAACTCGGAAGATCTCGCTGTAGATGCCCTTGAGAGTAGGGGCGTGGCAAGTAGCCTCAATGGCGTAAACGGCATCGAAGCTGTTGTCGGGGAAGGACATTTGCTAAAAGGGGTATTAGCTGGGGATCGGGACGCGAGGATGTTGGGCAGTACGAACCATAAAGTCCCCCTTGACAAACTTGAGCTGGTCTGACAGACCCTCCTTGAAAGCGTAGTGGGTAGCACGCTCAATCTGGTAGTCGTTGTTGTTCAGACCGGTGATGTGGGCGCCAGTGAACTTGGCGATCTCGCGAGCGGGACCACCGACACCGCAACCGACGTCGAGAACCTTCATGCCCTCCTTGATGCCGATCTGGTGAGCGAGGTAGTGCTCATGGCGGGCAATGGCCTGGTAAAAGGGCTCGCCCTGGGAGAATCGGCAGAAGTGGAAAGACTGGCCCCAGCCATACTCGTAGAGATCGGTAGCAAGGTTGTAGTAGCTGCGAACCCAAAGTTAGTCGACAGTCCAAAAAGAGACATTCCAAGACATGGACCAAAAGGCCACGGAGAAACAGAGACAGGAATCAGATCACTCACTGTCGAGTCAAAGTGGCGTATTCAGCAGTACGGGCCTGACCGCTATGTTAGTTCCTCCTATATGTTGATGGCGGGGCGTATCAAGGGATCATACAGCTCGCTCCTCAGAAGTCTCGTCCTCAGCGCGCTTGTTATCCCAGTGCTTGAAGTACTCGTCGACAGCAGCCTGCTTAGCAGAACCGCCCTTTCGGAACATGGCAGCAACACCACCTCGTGCCTGGGCAGAGGTGCCGTGCATGGCCTTGTTGAAGTCGGCGTCGCGCTGGTGATCCTCGCGCTCGAGGTTGGAGACGGTAGATGAGGCAACCATGTTGAATATGGTGTAAAGTGTTGAAGGTGAAGGTAAAGGTTGGAAGAGAATCGAAGTCAATGCAAAGAAGAGAAGGACAGCAGGCGAATTAAAGATCGATTGGAAAGTAGAAATCTAAAGGGAGTGGGTTGGTTTTAATGGCTGAAGGTTACCTACGCAGAGGGACTACGGAGTACCTGTCGCAACAAACAAATTTCAGGCCCTCCCCTGAACTGCACAAGCCATCCCGTCTATGGGCATCCAATCTCAATTGCGAATTGAGGAGTAGCAGCACGCTAAACTTGAACCGCATTAGTTCCCCTGTCTATCGCTTGGGGGTCTAGGGGGCCCGGGTTCTTGGTCTAGGCGACGCGATAGTTTACGACCCCGAAGTAATTTACGGATGCTAAGTTAAACTCTCCATGACTTTGGCCTTCATGTGAAAGACAGGGACTTGAACGAGTTTGTTGATTTCTTTGGAGAAGTTTTGATTTACTATTGCATTAATTATCCAAATTATCCTTGTAATTATATCTCCTTTTGCCATAATTCGGAATTGTATGGCGGTGAGAGCGCAGCCGCTAATTGATGGATGCTAGGAAGAGTTATCCGGAAGGCTCAATTTGCGAGAAATGATACGAATACGAAAGCGTCTACGAGAACATTGACTCTTAACACAAGATAACAATGCAAGTCATGACTACAGAGTACCAACTACCTAAACAATTGGGTGGAGTCTGTAGGCTGTAGCCGGGCGGCTTGCGTCATGATGATAGCTAGTCCATCATATTACCTGCAATGCTGCATCATGTTCGGACTTTCTCTAACTTTTGAATTGCCAAATAGAGAACTTTCGTTTTCGTATCGAACCACTCATGTCCCGTCACATCATGAGAAGCCCTCAGATCTACTAACAGCATCTGAATCCTCCAGAACTTTCAAGTTAGAGGATGACGGAAGTTAGATCTGATGACGAAGCTATCAGATCGTCGTTCTGTCTCGTGCAAATCCTCCAAGATGAATGATCCAGTCACGATTGTGCACTTACATCTGCCCGAGATGACCTGGAGATGTTATTACCGTGGCTTATCGATAAGACTATAGCCTCTCTGCCCAATGACGGCCAACTCCGGTTTTAGGTTTGGAGTCTAGGGCCAATTTTATATTACATAAGGTGGCTGATGGCCGAATTTCCGCGCCTCAACTCCAAAAGTCATCACAGTCAACTAGAAGCACTTCTCTGCGCAAAATCATTACTCTCTATCTATTCACAATGCAGCCTCGTATCAAACAGGATCTCAACCGATCAGGATGGGAGGCCACCGAATTCCCCTCCATCTGCGAGACGTGTCTACCTGAAAATCCTTATGTCAAGATGCTTAAAGAAGATTGTGGTGCCGAATGCAAATTGGTAAGTCTTTCGCGTCGTTTTCCTCCTCATTCTCGCATAACGACAATGCTAACATATATCTGAGCAGTGTAACAGACCTTTCACCGTATTCGCCTGGAATGGTACTCGCGCCAACAGTCGTAAGAAGCGAACAAACATCTGCTTGACTTGCGTGCGACTCAAGAACTGCTGTCAATGCTGCATGCTCGATCTTTCCTTCGGGCTCCCCATCGTCGTACGCGATGCCGCTCTCAGGATGATCGCCCCCGGCCCGCAGTCCGATATCAACCGAGAATACTTTGTGCAAAACAATGAGCAGCTCATCGAAGAGGGAAAGGTTGGACAAGAGGAACACGAAAAGACAGATGAGAAGGCGCGCGAACTGCTACGAAGACTCGCCGACAGCAAGCCTTACTTTCGTAATGACGGGACAGTCGAGGAGGGAGAGAGCTCCAAGGGTGGAAACGCAGCTGTAGGCGCTGGTCTTGGAGGACCTGGTCCAATTCGAACCCGAGACACAAAGGCAGCCGCTGCTGCGGGAGCTAAGACTGGTGGTAAGGGCCGTCAGGTCTTCCCTAGTGCTGGCCAACTCCCTCCCAACCCACGCGACTGGGCTCCTCCAGCCGACAAGAACATCATGTCACTCTTTGTGACGGGTATCGAGGATGATATCCCCGAGTACAAGCTTCGCGAGTTTTTCAAGGTTCACGGCAAGATCAAGAGCTTGGTCTGCTCACACATGACGCACTGCGCATTTGTCAACTACGAAACTCGAGAGGCAGCTGAGAGGGCTGCTGAAGCATGCCAGGGTCGCGCCGTTATTGTAGGATGCCCCCTACGGGTTCGATGGGGACAACCAAAGGCTATTGGTACTATGGACAAGGATGAAAGGATGCAGATGCTTCGAGATGCTAGACAACGCCACGGAAGATCTCAAGGCCAGCGATCGATCGAGGGTGGCAGTAGTTCGGCCAACCGTCAGGCTCTGCCAGCTCCTGTGGCAGCACCCCCAGGAGCTTCTGACACGCCTGCTTACGCCGCTCTTAGCGGAGACTTAATGAAGTAACGACTTGTTTTATGTTCATCATGAGGGGAGCTTGGCGTCGGGAAAAGGACATCATGGATATGATAAGGTGGTCTTCATTAGCGGAAAGGACGATTGATCATGGAGGTTGCAGACTATGTGAGAAGCAGGAATAGATGGGAAGCAAAGAGCTATTCTAGAGTGATGATCATTTTGGTGCATTTCATTCCTGGAGGGTATCATGACAGTCAGATAATGTTACAAATTGTACAGTGGGACTAATAGGTAGTCTCCTCTCATGTTTTACCACCACCACCGCAGCAGCCACCTCCAACTGCGCCTCTGCCAGCCGTCTTGATAGATTCGTTATCGCCTCGCTCAATGTCTTCGTGTATTCTCAGCTCTGCAAATGGTGTTAGCTTCCGTTTTCGTCCTCTACCAACCAGTTTGAACTCACTGAAGGTATCCTTGCCCTCCTCTGTCCTTTGGCCCTGAACGACATTCTGACGAAGGACCTTTGCTACCTCTTCGGCATGCTTGATCGCTGCTGATGCATCGGCAGCATCAGCCGAGGCTTTTTGGCGGAACTCGTTGCGGATCTGAAGCTGAGCGGCAGAGAGGATAGGGGCATCGCCTGCAATAAATCAGATAGTCAGCAAAGCCCATTGCACCGATTTCGAAATTGAATCGGCCGCATTCGAAGTTCGGTTCCGGAATTGTTCGTACCTTGGAAAGCGATTCGCGCCGCGCGCATTAGGTGTCGGTAAGCATTGAGGGCGGGAGCAGGAGGGGTGGCCATTTTGAGATCTGACAATTCTAGGGAATGAATAGTCTTCGAACTAAAAGGAAGGACTGGCGCAAGAGGAGGTCTTGTCGTGGTCGAGTTGAAACGGCTTGGAAATCGAAAGTAAAAAAAGTCCGGTTCAAGTTCAATTGGATTGGATGGTCTCAATGGCCAGGCGGCTCAGCGGATTCCCGCGAGGGCCGTTCACTGAGCCGGGAATATTCAGCGGATCCGGACACATGAAAACGCCATGGTAGAGCATTCTAGAGCGTCCTCCCACTGTAACTGTTCGACCATCCACTGGAACTTTTACCCCGCCAATGAGTTGAGCCCGTCCATGGGGGGGAACTCGATTAAGTGCGCCATTGAAAAAAATTATTACAGCCAAAAGAAAAAAAAATGTCGGGATTTTTTCTCCCTCTCTCCATCACCATCAAATCCACACATCACATAATGGCTTCCGTGGCTACTGTGACCATCCCCCTTCCCGCCCTTCCCAGCGGCTGGGCTGCCGACGAGGACTTCAAGGCCATCGGCAAGCTCACTGAGGCTACTCAGCGAACCCTCGAGCCCGTTGGACCTCACTTCCTCGCCCACTCTCGCCGTATCCGCCACAAGCGCACTTTCTCCGAGGATGACCGCATCCA
>VYWZ01001827.1:0-11152 GCA_008711595.1 Fusarium xyrophilum
ATATATATATATTTATTTAATATTAGGTAGACCTCAGCTTACTAGGTATTAATAAGACTTTTCTATATTAATAAGCCTTACATATATTACTTAATTATTAAGAGATATAATACTTTACTTAGCTTAGTATTATACCTTATAATCCTACTAATATAAACTCAATATAGACTAGTTTATCCCTTGGGAAACCATAACCATTACACCTCCGGGCTGTACTCTGACTTACTAGCCTTATTAGGTAGCTTTAGTTGCCTAGCTAGCTCTCTATAGTGCCTTTTCTAAATGCCGCTCTGAAATCTTTCCTCAGCTAGAGAGAATAATAGTTTTCCCCTAGTAATACTGCTCTGATAGTAATAATACCATTATATAATACAGTAATATTCTCAATCTTAAGCTTAAAAATATTTCAATCTCATAAGGTTGGCACTAGATCTCTTAGGAGTTAGTTAGTAGCCAGCTTCTTATAGTAAAGAGTATTAGTGAGGGTACTGTAAGCTCAGTATAATATATACTTTGCTAGTTACTAACTAATATCTCCATTCAGTATAATACAATCAAGCCTTAACCTACAGATACCTAGAGTACTATCTGGATATTTTTTCAACTTAACGATACATTACAGTAAGTCTATATGCTATTCTTCGCATTCTTAGACATCAAAAGAAGAGCTACTCTTAGTTAAAGAAAGAAGGAGTGAGGATAGGTCATTCGCCGAGGCTAGATATATTAGGAGATGCCATTGGCGCATCGTCGGAGCCCTATGCGGAAATAGAGTGCATTGACATATCAGTAACGCTAGACCTGGAAGGGTAGTGTAGTGTAAGGTTATCCAGCCTAGAAACAACTCAGTCAAGTCTCTCTTCTAATCTATACTTGTGCCGGAATAGAGAGAGCATCGACGGTCGACTCGGATTTCCCTCGCGTGTAACGCAAAAGAACGTCGGATCCACTTGGAAGCTGCTTCTGAATCTAATGCGATGGGTAACGTAGAGGGGCTCACAGACGTAGCAGTCCTCACACATCTGTATATAGTGATGTCGGTCCGGGTATGCTGTAAGGATCGGTTAGGCATGCCGACGACAGTGGTCTGGGGACTTACCGCAAACAAACCCGATCTCTATCTGCTCTGATATCTCTGGGACAGTCCAGACTGGCCTTGCGGATGAGCGGTGACTTGATGTCGGATAAGTTCAAAGAATGCTTCGCCGCCAAAACTTGTGCCGCACAGCGAGTTCAAGACAAAGCAGATCTCTCCAGCGTAGGATAAAAGGGCTTGGGGTATGTCGTCGCTGTCTGGCAGTGGTGGCTAGTATGGCTGAAGTGGATTCGAGTTACCAGCGTCGATGGGCCTTGCTGCCGCAGGGAGTAGCGTGGGAAGTGGCTGCGCCAGGGCTCGTGGTCTCGGTCCAACGCGGGATTGATTTTGCTTGGGTCGTATCGCAGTAACGCTGGGTTGAGTTGCGGGCTCGGCTCGAGGTACCGATGCTGGTTGCGAAGGCTAAAGTGGTGCAGGAGAAACGACGCGATCTGGATTTGGTTCCTGTTTGAGACGTTTCGCTTCCGTTTCTTCCAGAGTGACGTCGGAATCTGTATCCTCCATGTCACCCTCGACGTTGTCCTCAGCATACACGTGATGCGGTCGTTTGCCAGTATCCATAATGGGAACTAATGATTGATGATGGCGAAGCAAAAATGACAAGCAGAGAACGTACGGTATGAAATGATGATGGCGCTGGTGAAATGGAACGGCAATCGCGATGAAGCTAAAAGATGAAGGAGCGAGAGACAGAGGATGTTGAGCAGTTCACCTTCTCTTCCTGCCCGTTCTCCAGCGAATTCCTTCAACGGTGCTAATGTAGGTCCCTGCCATTGTGAGGACTGTTGGATGTTGTTTGTAGTGGGTGAGCAGCCGACGCAACGGATATTAGCTAACATACAGTAGCTCACGCGATGATTATGAAAGAAAAGAAGTATGGTGGGACTGAACACTTGAGAACAAAAACAGTAACTTGTCTGTTGGTCTTGTGTAATGTAGAAGCACGAAGGATAATGTCCTTTATGCGGAGATGTTGTGTCGTCTGAACATAAGGTCGCTAAGCATGTGAAAAACCACTGTAAATTTAGCGAATCTCAGGGCATGGCCCCCACTGTTCTGCAGGCGAGTGAAGGGCTGAAAAGCAGTGGAGGGCAGGGCACTGCACCTCTCTCTGTCACTGATGAACTCGACGTCGCGTGACAATGCATGTTCAAGTGCTCGCTTCATTATTTCACTCTTCATCTCACCTCGCTTTCGTTCGTTCCTTGCTGTCGTTCCCTCCACATACTTCCATTTCTTCAACGCTCGTATGTAGTATTTGCGCACTACTCACTCCATCATTTTGCGTGGCAACTCAAACTTCACCACTCACGCTTTCGAACCCTGGCTCAACCCTCTCGACGCCGCCTCTACCGATGAACAAGAAGGACTCTTACGTTCTTAATGGATCCCGACCAGCGAGCTTTATACTGCACGATCGAGTACATCGCCAACCGTCCCGGCTCCGTGGGTCGAAGCTCTGCGATTGGAACGTTTGTCTCATGGCATGTCTCCAAGTGAGGTTTTCTCTTGGGACAAATAGAGAGAACCATCATTCCGAATCACCAGATGTCCTTAATATCTTGACGCAGTATTCAGGCGAGTCATGGCCGATCGATGCGCAACACTGCCGGAGAATCTGACTGTCTGAATCTTCTTCCGGCCTCACCCTACCTCGAGAGAATCCGATTGCGAAATCGCGGTATGACACGTTCGCTTCGACATGACTCTGAAAACGATCGCTCCCATCTGCAAATACGTTTCCCATCCGGGTAGTACGTGTTTATCCCATCGACTGTTTTTTTTTATTCACAGAGAGACCATGCGCCTCCGGCTTGTTGCAAAGCCAATGCTGTATCTGCGCCTGTGTCTGGCCCGTTTGCGACTTGACGGTGCGTGAAGCATAAATCTGCCCGATGTGAAGGAAAGCCTCAACCAATAGCTATGGAAGAGTTTGGGTCCGGTTATCGTGGCCACTGGTCACACATCTGCTGCGTACACCTTCCGAAGCGCGTTGATAACTTCCTCTGGCATGATGACGAGAGGTAATCGGTCGTAGTGCGTGAGGTGAAAATTTCGATCGGCCAATCGTGCTAGACTTGAGACAAGCAATGGAAACTCATTGGTTTCCAACCACAGAATCCAAGTGAAGACGGGTTTTTAGCGCCCCACCGACTCCATCTCAAGATCGGTGCCTGACTGACCGCAGCGTAGTGAGATCTACGACCCGAACCTTATCTTGGAGGTTGAATCTTGAGCAAATCCAAAGTCGATTCACTAAAAACACCAATCTACATGGCATGGATCCATCAGCCACTGTAAAGCGAGGAGACGAGCGGGAAATGGAAATGGATTGCCAGCTTGAAGTGGGCAGTCCCAGACTCCTGGACTCTTGGTGGCCTGTGTGCCAAGTTACTGCTGTGTAACCTGCGAACCAGCCACAGTGAAGAGCGGTTGGCAGCAGCTGAAGCACTGCACTGGACAGTACCTCTAACTTAGCCGTTTAGCAGGGTTGAGAGCAGCAGAGGAGTGTGCACAGCCTGCACTGTCTGCACTGTGGACGGTGGACTGTAGTACACGGACGCCTCTCCCAACCACGGATTAAATTCACGAGATATTAGTACCTCGATTCAGGCCGAGTGAAGATGAAGATGTACTCAGATATGCCAATTTTTGACAGTCCTCTTGCGCTTGCGCTACAGATTCACCAAAGTGGCCTGCGCTGGTATTCTTTCAGTGGGCTTTACAGTGGTCTTCCCGTAAATGGATCGGGTATTTGGCCAAATCCGTATCCTTGTCACTCAAGTCAAGCAAGACGGCTCAGACCTTAAGATCCAGTCTGCGTGCGTCTACATTGATCATCTTGATTCGTGAAGCATTTTGGTTGCTGTTTCTTTACTTTATCTTTTGAAATGAAACAAATTGCATAATATCCGTCCAATCTACCCGATTTCATTCCAATATTGATAAATTGCCGGCTTCAGGCAAGCAATGGTGCTCAAGAAGAATCTCCAATGTCTCTCACTCAATCACCTCAACTCTGTGACGACTAACTCTTCCAAGTACCTCTCTAACCACGTATCCGGTAGCATATATACTGGTCCCTCGCGAGCCTGTCAGGAGATTAGTGGCCGGGACAACTTAACCCTACTAAAACAACTATTGGTCCGCTTCGGAACAATTTCCTCTTCGTCATCCCTCTCTTCGTGGTGCTCATTCGCTGGGGCTGCGGTACATCATGCTCCATCTCAATCGTGCTGGGTGAAGCAGTGAGAACAGGGAAAGGGAAGACCATCGTCAGGGAACGAATGACAACCCTGAAGTCGATCAACAACTTGATCGCAATCGCAAATTAATCGTCCGCTTTACCTGAAAAAGAAATCTATCTACTCAAACAGTGCTTAATATCTGCGACAACGACAGACAGGACTGGTTACATCTCAAGATTGATCTTGAGACGCGTCTAAGATTGAGCCAACTAAAGACGCTCGTATCCCGAAGATGACATCTCACAACTAGATTGTGACTCAGGCGATCTGGGGGGCTTGAACCGGTTTATAACAACTTTTAGATAATATTCCATCATGAGTGGAACAGGAATGAGGACGACGGTGAAACGAAAGAGACACGCCGGGATCCATGTAGAGCTAACGAAAGGTTGCCCCGAAACATTGAACTCTTCTCTGCCTTCTATCTTGAATATTCTTGTGTGTTATAGCCAAGAGCTCAAGATCTCTCAAGCCTTGATGCAAGACCCAATTCGGTGCAAGTAGGCGGCTGCTGCAAGTTGATCACAATCGAATAGAATTCATAGAGTACAGTTATCGCAGTTTGAGATATTGTCGAAAATCCGATCTGTCAGGCTTCTGGACGCGTTCTGCTAATGACGTGGTATGCTGGAGTTTCTGCACCGTTGCTCTTGATAGTTATTGTATTTATGATAAGCTCAATACCAGCTCTATTGTACTAACGAAACACATGTCTATAGCTTTGCCTTTTCCTTCTATACAAATACTCCCAGAACATATGAGATCCTTTCTATAATAACCCTTTCGCATTTTCTTGCCCAACAGCCTTGAAGCCCATATCACCGATATATATTCCGTTTCCAAGAGATGCGGTCTGCCTCTTCTGCTGTTGTTCCCCTGGCCATGGGTCGTTCTCAACCTGTGATGATCACGAGGGAGACATGATTTCGCCGATGTCTCACTGATGTGAACGCGCCTTGCGCGTTTCGCTGCCAAGTCCGATCTTCGCCCCGTTCGCCTTGGCCGCTTCTTCTCTTTTCTGTCTCGCCATCGATCTCTTGAGACCTGCTTTCTCTCGTCTCTCTTTGATGGCCTTTGCTCTCTGCGCCTTCTGCTCCTCTTTTCTAGTCTTTCGCTGGTGCTTTCGGGTTGTCACGTCGACCTTGGCGGCCATTCTATCCGCGACACCTGGGCACGTACAGGCAAGCGGCATTGCAGTGATGGTTGCAGTGGGGTGACCCTCTCGGGTCTCCGATAGCATGTCCGATACGGCTGGGGACCAGCTCTTGATGCCCTTGTGGAAGCTATCATGGTC
Organism: Fusarium xyrophilum; assembly: GCA_008711595.1. Lineage (NCBI taxonomy): Eukaryota > Fungi > Ascomycota > Sordariomycetes > Hypocreales > Nectriaceae > Fusarium > Fusarium xyrophilum. The sequence continues at coordinate 5,639 of VYWZ01001827.1, forward strand.
AAGCAGAGTCTGGAGAAAAGCGTTGTTCCAAGGACGATGAATGATTGGCATCCCGACAGGTATCCATGTGTTGCAAGAGTTGTGTCTTTTGAACCCCTTCATTTCGTCCTGCATGACCATGAAGATGTCGGAGAACTTCTCTGCATACTTTAGGCGAACAGGAAGGTTGGGCATGATGATTGTAACGATAGGCCCAGACTGGGTGACGTCGAGATGAAAAGAGAATTTCTCAAAAGGGAATCTGCCCAACTTGCGTTGATTACTCCAAAAGGGCAAATGCAAGACATCGGTTCTGGGATTGAAGTATCCATAAGGCTGGGTATCGAAAGGCTCTGATGGGTTCGTTGAGATGGCGTAACGTTGGAGCCGGAGCTGGGCTTGGTTTCGTGATTCTTGGCTGACCATGAGAGCAACTGGGAGCGGAGGTGCCTTGATTCGAAGCCATTTGTCGTTCTGCGTGCGAGAAGGCTTGAGACAATAGACCTGAGGGTCTGGGAGAGTCATATCCCAAACCATCCCTCTCAGCTCAGGTGGCATTTTTTTGAAGCAGGTGAAGGTTGACTGAGGTGTGGGAGGAGGAGTTGGAGGTGGAGTGAATGTCTGGAGCATAGTCGCCTCTTGCAGACGCGTAAAGGGGGGCATATCGTATGGCTGACGGTAGAAGTGAGGGAAAAGGTTGGATGAGTGATTCGTTCAATTGAGGCTAATGCTTGCATTCAATCCAAGTACGGTTCTGGAAGCGTTGTAGATAGGCGGGACGAAAAGGGTAGAGGCATACCAATGGGCTTTAACAGTAGGTTTTATTCTCTCACTTGAGACATATCATATATCATAACTACTCCTCAGACCCATGATGAATGGAAGTATAAACATCATACTCAGGCCGGGCATTCCATCGACAAAGAAAGAGTGTATTGTCTATCACGGTTGTAGCAGATACCGCAAAGAACCAACAGATCTTGAAACCCGTTTTGTTCGCTTCTGCGCAAGTACCGGTACTTACACACTTGGAGGAGACAATTGGCCAGTTGAAGGCTTGGCAAAGAAAGTCTCGGGCTTCTAGAATTCTGCATCATGGCATTGAAGAACAAGACAGGGGACCGTGTGGAGTAACTCAAGCCACTTGCATGGATCTAACGACGCTCGAAGTTGCTCTGCAGCAGACGATCAAGCCTGTGCTTTAAGTCCATATTGTAGCCTGCACGCTAAAGACAGATGGGGAGTTACAGAAACGTCGCTTTACGGAGAGATAACCCGCGTCCTCTGAAGGAGTTGGTTCACGTTATGTTTGGTTGCGTAGTGTCTGAGCAGTCTACATGATAACGGAGTTTCCAGGGTGCTGACTCACTGCCGGATTCTATCGGATATGGCTCCTAATCTGCAAGGAACAACTATCTGGGGTCTTTGTCCTGTCAGGAGGCCTGAGCACATGGATCCCTATGACGTGGTTCCAATTCAGATTTCTACAAAACACTGCATACCCTGCAATGGCTTTTGTGGCTGGGCCTAAAGTTGCCATTCATATCCGTAGTTCTGTGGCTTTTGCTAAAAGTAGATGACAATAGCAAATTGGGTGGCAGGAAAGACGCAGTGTTCATTGCAACGCGGCATGCCTGAGATGGCACACCATCATCGCAGAAGCAGCACCAGGGTAAATCGCGGCGAGCCTCTCCTCCTTGTGTCGCTTCAGAGCTAATGATCCCAGTAGTGGTGCAGAAGAATTGTATTGGGATTTAGATAACTTGCCGTTACTGCTCTCAATGGCGTAGTTCCAGTGCGAAGTGAGGCCCAGTCCTGTAGACTACCCTAGATAGAAGCAAGTACCCAGATCCATCTTTGAGTTCATGACTTAAAGAAAGCGCTTAAGCTCTGGATGATACCAATATTGCCTCAGAATCATCTCAGCCATGGTCCGACTGACTGCGCGACATCTCAGCCTTTCCACTAGGCTTCCGGAGCAGACTACGGAGGCAGACACGGAGGAGTCTGAAACTGATTGGTTCAGACTGTAGTGGAGTGGTGCTGGTCAACGCTGGGACGCTGGAGTCACTCATTAGCGAGAACGATTTAGCGGATCAATCCACTGGAGCTGCGATGCGTAATGATTAGCGCATTTTTGTCTTCAAATGTCAACATCGATCGATTGAACGTTGCTGTTCCATCGATGTTCTCCCTACGTGTGACCTGTTTCAATACTTTGTATTTCTCAAAAAGCATGACACTTAATTTCTTGTGATGCATTCTAACTAGTCCTCATGCCGTGTCGCGACCTTTTCTGCCGCGGCAGCAATGGGAGCCCCACGTGAGACCCTGTCAAATCTCAAGGCTGAGGACAGCCTTGTCGGACAAACGTTCTTCCAAGTCCTCCACGCCACAGCGTCGTCCCCTCCCATCATCCCCAATAACACTTCTCAAGGGAACCCCAAGCATCGCGCTACACCCTTTATGAAATTCCGGATTATACCCACTGAGAGCGAGTGCGCTCCTCTTTGTGGAATAACCGGGGCGTGTAGAGGGTGGACCTGGACTCGGAATCTCGCAGTTCTACTGGAGTTCCGGGGCGACCTGGCAGTTTTACTGGCGGTCCTGGGCGTCCGTCAGCGAGGCTCGGTCAGTTTCCCTCGAAGTTGCGTTATTGGGCGTGCTGTGCAGGTGAGTCTCGATTTCGTCTACTAACCTTGCGCTATGGCATGCATCGCCCTCAACGAAACAACAGCTGTCGTCGAGTGGCAGTGGGAGGGTGTCAAGCGTAACTTAGTGACCGCCGATCCCGATCATGACGCGATACAATTTGCCTTGCGACTCGACCGTGAGAGCCAATCCAATGCGCACTTCGAAATTAGCATCCCCTTCAGATTGAAGGGCAAACCAGCTGGGGCGGGCGTACGCCTCCGCATGAATCCCTTGTTCATCAAGTCCTTCTCTTATTCCGACGTGCCGAGCCCGCCCGATGCCATGAAGCCGATTTTCGACACGACTTCATCCCTTGACTTCACTCTGGATAACAGAATCACCGTTCTCATTCCTAGCGATGGTCAAGAGTCGGTTGTAGCAGCGCGTGCGCGGTCGGGCAAGGTCCTCGACTTGATACACGAGCTGTCTTGTATTATATTCCTGCGTATCTACATCCAGCAGTCTCTACTATCACTGGATGAGCTCAAAGCCATCCGCGAGGCTGTAGAACAAGGTCAAATCAAACCCTCCTCTGATACAGACTATAATGTCTCAAGAATGTTCGGCGGCAGTGGCGCAAAAGTCACTACCATTCCTCCCCCCAAACCCCCGTCCTACAAGAATGCAACGAGAACTCAGCCTCCCTCGAACGCTCCGTCTAATTGCATACGGCCCCGACAAAACAGCCACCCCGAATTCTTCAACCAGTTCTGGGATAAGCTTCAGAAGCTGGAATCCAAGGTTGACGACCTGCAGGCCGACAATGCCAGGCTAAGAGCCGATCACGCTCAGCTCAAAGAGAAGGTCGAGCGCCTGGAGAAGAAGTGCGAAGGGTTAGAGCCGGTAGACGCGGGGGAGGCTGTGATCATAGAAGTACGAGATGATATCAGCTCGCTAGATCATAGAGTGAAGTGTATCGAAGACGCGAGGGATGAAGACTTGGAGGACATAAAGGAAGGCGTATTTGATGAGTTGGCGAAGCGTCTGATCGGTGTGAATGATCGTCTTGCGGTATGTTCACGGTTTTGAGTTCTGAGCTTTTACTGATGGGTGTAGATTTATCAGACATGAGCAACGATACCACCAGACCTGATGAATGCGACGACGAGACGAACCGCATATATTCGACCAATGTCCACTCCAACAAAATGCATGAGTCTTTACAACCGAAGGGCAGTCAGCCCTCGAGGTTGCTGATCGCGGTTCAAGGCATGCACGCGGAAGTAACTTGGTCACTTCTTCGCAGGCTGTCCCGCCCCGAGTCATGATCCGATCATCCACAGCTGGATCCTCCCCAGTGTGGTTGCTGCAGCCGCCTCGTCCATGTCGAAGAACCCGAAATACGATATTGCTGTGGCCAGTAAGTGTCTCGTGTTCCCGTCAGTTGCAACGACGCTGACCCCGGTAGTTACAGCAACGGCCGGGCATACACAGCGCCTTCGAAGGAACGACTTCCCCCATCCTTACGACTTCTATGCCCTTGACGATACGCACTTCCGGTCAAGCCGAGCGCTCGACTATCCTAGCCACGTGGGCGCCTCTCCCTGGCTACTCAGCCCTGCCGCACGTCGCGGATTCCAAGAAGCAGACGCATCGAGAGGAGAAGGAACCAAAGAACATGTCGGTGGCGAAGGGTGAATTGAGCCATGGGGAACATCTCTGGTAGTAGTATATCGCCTACGCGGTCTACTACAACAGGGAAAGCTGACAGAACCGTCGAGCAAGTTAGTTCGCGAATTGATACAAGTTGGGTCCAGAGCACGATGGCCGTTTCAGTCGAAACTAGTTGTCGGTCGAAGGGCCAACGTACTTCTCACTGCTGTTCAAGTAACTGTGGCTTTTTGGTATGGAGTCTGCGTATTGTGGTCGGCAGAGTCAACAGTAATGCTTGACCCCAGTGACGTTGTTCGAGAAACTGGGTTATTGCTATGACTTGCAGTTATCTACTAGCAATGAAAGACAGAATGTGTCTGCTGTATGTAACGTAAGGCTGATCAATCATGCCCAAGCCAGCACTTTCCTGCTCAGCCTTGACCTCGTCGCCAACGGTTTGGGAGCCCTGCCCGTCAATCCTCCCCTGCCAAGCATGCACTCATCCATCTCTTTTCTTCTTCTACCCCAGTCTTGGAGAAACTGTGCTTCCTCACAACATCATCACGTTTGAGCTCTTCTTGGTTGAACCATTTGATCATGATGGGCTTCCTCGTTACCCTGTACTGCCCACCAACATGATACGCTAGGCCCTGTATGCCCCCAAGCTATTATCGCTAGGTCTCCGCCGCCAAATGACCTCCAGTTACCTTATCCAAGGTACTTATGTGCCCCAAAGTCACCGCCATAACTGTCAATCACCTCCATATTGCACATTGCCTTTTGAGCTGACACGGTCTTATGGGGTACCAAGTCGTGCGCCGACTCTTCAACCAAGTTCGGTATGTCATGTTGATTCATCAACGTCGCCAAACACGCCGCGACATTGTCACCTGCGCCCGGCGTCAATACCCATTCTTGCGTTCCAAATCAGGGCTACTCGTCGGTGTGACCTGCCCTGCACTTCACGATGACCTACGCTGCTACTCCCCACTGACTTCTTTTTTCGAGCACGATCTAACCCGGTGCTTCGTCTTCAATAACGAGAAGCGCTTCAAGTATAGCGCACTCAAGAACGCCTAAAGCTGGGTGCTGAGGAGGAGGCTCGGCAAAGCAGGGCAAGCTATGTAGCTTACGAAGCATGAGTCAAATGTGTTATGAGGGTGACTGGAGACTAAAAGACTCCAGTTGCTGGGTCGTCAAGGTCTACAGACTGTGAGCAGACTGACACAGGGTGACGAGACTCAGTGC